>JARYGA010057009.1:0-45224 GCA_030545235.1 Helianthus tuberosus
AAAACCTTACAATTGAGGGTTCAAAACCTTGTAATAAATCATTCAAAAACAGATGATTGTTTTTCAAAAATCGATTCGAAAAATTTGGTTCTTGTTTTGATAATCACCTAAGGATAGGTGATGTATATGTTTTAAGATCTAAACACAAGATAACTTGTGTTAGGGTCCTAGAAAAGTTATAGTCTAGGTCAAAGCATTACTAATAACCTAATTCCCTATAACCATTGGCTCTGATACCAACTCTTCTGTCACACCCCGACCGCGTAAAACAACAAATCGCGGCGGAAACATCGGGGCGTGTCGTAACAGAATAAATTGTTTCATAACCATGGCATACAAAGTTGTATTTTATTTATCAAACAAGGGTGTTACATTGTCTTGAACAGTAAACAAAAGAGTTTATAACATAATTAAACATAGTCTAGCTTCATTTTAAGTCTCTAAGGCACAGGTCCGCCCTAGTGTCATGATCATCATTCTACGGAAAAGCACCTGAAAACACATGTGAAAGTAGGTACGTCGGCATAAAAATGCCTGTGAGATACATAGGTTTGTGAAAATAGGATTCATGACTTGTATTTGAGAAAATGTTTAGTCATGAACCTTGTAATTTGCTTTGTCATGTAAATCATTTGAAAACAATAAGATCAGATGATATGTATAAGTAAATGTCAGGTTAAATAAATAACCATGTAAAAATGTGTTTGTATAAGATAAGTTGTTTGTAAATCAATGTCTTGTGAAAAGTATGTTATTTGTATAAAATGTTCTATGTCTCAATATTGAAATGATTCAAATAACGTTACAACATGTAATACCATACAAACACTTATATATAGGAAGTACCAGCGGCGTATCCACCATGCTTGTATCATATTACACACGCATCATTACTTAATCACTTGATCAAATCATACCAACCAATGTAAGAAGTCTATGTTTAAACCAATTGTCAAATGTATTGAATAATATGTCAAAGTGTTCATGTCAAGATGTAAATCATGTAGTGTGAAACAATTGTCAAACATGTTATGTGTCAAATGTAAACCATGTCAAATGTCAATGTCAACTATCCATGTCAAATGTCTATGTCAAATATCCATGTCAAATGTCTTTGTCAAATGTCTTTGTGTAAAATGTCTATGTCAAAATGTCATGTATGGAAAGTGAAATGTCTCAACTAAACCATATGCACAAAAACAAAATGTTGAAGTAAAACATGGTTTAAATCAATCTTATGTCTTTGTGGAAAAATGCATGCAAATATTTAATATGAACATTTATGCGGTATTGTGAAAATGCATACATCCAAGCCTTGTGACTGTGGTGATAAACGCTTTAAACAAATTAAAGGTCTATCTGTCTTATATCATCGAATTCGGTCATTCCTTTCATCCCCTTTCCCTGGGATGTCCGGAACGGGAGTTGTCAATTCCTATGGTACCACTACCTACTAACGAACGGCGTAGCTAATGTTAATGAATGTATTGTCCCATGTAAACAAACCAAATGTCATACCAAAATGTAAGCATGTGAAAACAATGCATTAAGTATGTAATCAAATGAACATACATAGCGTGAAATGTCATGTAACACGATGTACTAAGTAATGCACATAATGGGCACACCGAGCAGGAAATGTCATGTAAAACAATGTACTAAGTAATGCACATAATGGGCACACCTAGCATGAAATGTCATGAAATCATGTACTATAATGTACTAACGAACATAGCAGGTATATGATGTGAAAACAGGAAAGCACGAAAGTAACAAGTAGGCACATGTGTTCCACCCCAAAATAGTTTGGAAAACAGTAAAAGAGGGGTCTATGTACTCACTTGATATTACTCAGTAGTCCTGGAGTGACAACCAAACAATGGTATAGATCACGGAATCAAACGGCACCTAATATAGGTAACTATGTTAATAAACCGGACCTAAATCGGAAGATCGGGTAGCATGAGGGTTTGTAAACCAAACGAGTATGGAGACTCGTGTAGTATGGTTCAACAAAGCCTACATACTAATTGAAACCTAACAAAATTGTTTACGATCCATTACGACTCGTTTAGGTAGCTTATGCTATTTTAACGCATCGTGCGCGTGAAACGCGTTCGGACCGCCTAACTAGTCCTACGACAAGTGTTATATGCCTAAACATGTTACATAATCAGTTATGTGACAAAAGTTTAGGTTACATATGCTTAATTACCAATTATACATGAAAAGGGTATTCTGGTAATTTACCTAAGGCATATAAACTACCTATCAAACAACTACTTAAACGATGTGACCATAAGGTATAACCTCGGAAGGTTATTCCCTATATACTATGGTCACCTAATGTATTTGGTCGGATCCTAATGATCGACCAAACTGGGTCGGGTTCGAAGGTATAAGCGATTTATTAGATCGCTTACCCTACGACCCTAGACAACGTGGTAATCAGTAGGCATAGTCCCAAGGGACTATGACCATCGTGATTACAATCACGTTGCGAAGTTCAAACGAACTTCGCATTGACCATTACTGGTCAACGCTGAAAGTCAAACAAAGTTTGACTTTCTGACTCGAAAAGCAGTAAAATAAGGAAAAGAACGAAAGAATACTTACGAAGGGTCCCCGAATGCTAAACTTGATTCAAAAATCTCAGGTATGAAACAAATGTTTCAACTTAGAGTTTCTCAAATCAAATTTCTTGTGATTTTAGCAATGGGGGTGTTGGGGTATTTATAGTTTTTAGTCCACCGTTGAGATCGTTTCATGGAAACCGTGATTCGATCACATCCGTACACTTGTGGAAAGGTTATGGAAGCTAAATATGATCCTTATCTAATGACTAAGCAACTTAGAACATGTGGAGGAGGATCAAACAGCTGCAAACTGATGTTAAAAACACTGCATCTGGTCTGATAGTCAGTCGCGTAGCGCGACGGGTAAGCCTATAGGGCTCGCGCTACGCTAGCACCCCCCTGAATCAGAAAAGTTTCAGAATTGGCAGAAATGGTCCCTGCACGTGTTTAAGGCCTTTTTCGATGCGTTTGAACCCCGTTAACCTCATTTCAAGGCTCTAAAATGAAGTTAAAGTATAGGGAACTCAAAACATACTCAAAAATATGCCGGATGATGGTTCGTTTGGTCGTACGAACGCGATGTTCGCTTAATTACGACGGAATGCGCACAAGCGCGAAAAACGATCCAAATGACGCGACGAATGGATTTTTCTTATGGCGAACACTAAAATATAATATAGTCATGCTTACATAAATTTTTGGATGTCCGGATGTATTCAGAATGTAAGTTATGCGCGAAAATGCAAACTTGTGCACTTTTTGACACTTTTAGTCCCTGAATGACCCAAAAGTTTATTTTAGCATACCGAACCCCTCAAAGCCTATTTCTAAGCTATGTAAAGGATATTTATGGTATGTTTAACTTATGGTTATGTTCCGGAATGTCTGTTCTAGTACGAATCGTCATACTTTCGCAGTTTGTCAAGTTTAGTCCCTGTAAGCGAATTAACTTGTTTTTGCCATACCAAAGCCTTCAAAACTTATTTCTAAGTTATGTAAAGGTTATTTAAGGTATGTTGAGTATATGTTGATGTTCCAGAGTATTTCTCGCATTAAACTGAGTACGTTTACGCATCAGTTTGCGTATAACTCTCCAGAAAGCGATGTAGAGTTTGGAATTGAACAAAAGTCAAAACATGAAAAATGTAAAACACAATCAAACAAACATTGGGATCAAATAACATTGTTTTATTGATAATAGAACTGTACATAGTGATTACAAGCACAGTTGTTACATAAGTCAAGCAGACTAAACACCCGTTTAGACTTTCGCACACGACCCGTTTGGTCCATCATTAGGATCTGACCAAACATGTTTAGTGACCATAGTTGCATAGGGAATAACCTTCTGATGTTATACCTTATGGTCACCTAGTTTAATGTAGTTGTATGATAAGTAGTTTATATGCCTTAGGTAAATTACAAAAATACCCCTTCTCATGCATAATTAGTAATTAAGCATATGTAACCTAAACTTTTGTCACATAACTGATTATGTAACATATTTAAACATGTTTAGGCATATAACACTTGTCATAGGGCTAGTTAGACGTCTCGAATGCGCTTTTGCGCGCGCGACGCGTTAAAGTAGCATAAGCTACCTTAATGGGTCACGATGGGTCGAAAAGCACTTAGCATAGGTTTCAATTTAGGATGTGGGCTTTGATAAACCATATCACATGAGTTCCAACACTCATTTGGTTTACAAGACCTCATTCTGTCCGATCTTCCAATTTAGGCGTCTATTGTTTGACTAGTGATTCGATTACTAGGTGTTGTTTAATTTCTCTGGTTTGCTCGAGTTTGTTGAAGTTCTATTGATTGAGGATACTTTGCACTCCATGTGAGTACATAGTTCCCTATTTTACTATATTCAATTGTTTTGGGGTGATTCATATGTATCAAAACGATTTTCGATATTATAACAATGGTTTCAAAAACGATTAAGATGGTTTATACTAAACTAATAACGATTTCAATAATGTGAACGAACTTGTTGGTTGTAGTTACATAACGAATGACATTCATTAGCATTGATCAAGCCGACCAGTATTAGGTTATGGTACCATAGGATCTGACAAATCCCATTATCGTACTGCACCCATGGTTTTGTGTGGGTTAGGTGGGTAATGACTGAATCTGAATATTAATTTACCCTTTGGTGGTTTATTAATGCGAGAAGCGAGGTAGTCGAGTCACGAAGGTTTGAATGTTATTAGCGAGGCGACCACAAATAGTTTTCACACTTAAAACGAGGATGATTTAAACGAATTAACGATTTGGGAACGATTTCATACAAGATTAAATGAGTTGGATATACGATTGGTTTTTGGTTAAGTGTTTAGATAACGGGACGGGGGTAATGTGGTGAAAACATGGTAGATACGCCGCTGGTACTTCTTATATATAAGTGTTTTCAACATATTACATACCGTAGCGTTATTTAGTTCACTTGAGTAAACGATTTTGGAACGATGTCTCACAAACGAGGTTTTCGAAATAATATAAACCATACAAGTTTTATTAACGAGATTATTAACGAGTTTTATTAACGATTTAATACGAGATGTTTTCAAATTGCTTTACTAAAACAAATGTTTTTGGGTTAAGAATCATGGCTACGAGGTTTTATAAACTATAACCCGCTTGATTTGAGTTGGTTAATTAAGTTGCAATACTATACTCTTTTCAACACAAGGTTTTTAATAAGTATTGCAACATTTAAACTAGCCATGAATCCGACACTCCTATAAAACCTATGTACTCGCCAGCATTTCTTTGCTGACTTTGTTTTTACATATGTTTCAGGTGATGTTGCTTGATGTGATTTCTAGGATGCATTCGTCACATAGGATCTGGATGAGGCCTTAGTGACATAGTCGATATGTATTTTATTTGTTCTATGTTAAGACGATGTTAATGTTTAATATTATCAATAAAACGAAACACTTTTTGTATCCATGGTTATGAAACGATAATTCTGCCACGACACTCCCCGGCGTTTCCGTCACATTTTGTTGTTTTAACGCGGTCTGTCACACCCCGACCACGTGGAACATACAAAACGTGGCGGAAATGTCGGGGAGTGTTGTAACAGAATTAATTGTTTCAAATCCATGGCAATTGAAGTTTCGTTTTATTGATTAAAGGTGTTACAATGTCTTAACAAACAAAGAAATACAACATAATTAACTAGTCTTGCATCTTTTATTGTCACTAAAGTCCAAGTCTGCCTATGTGTATCTTGATCATCTTATGCAATAGCTCCTGAAAAACACATGTGAAAATAGGTACGTCAGCATAAAAATGCCTGTGAGATACATAGGTTTTGTGAAAATAGGTTTCATGACTTATGTTTGAGAAAATGTTTAGTCATGAACCTTGTAATTTGCTTTGTTTTGTAAATCATTTGAAAAACAATGAGATCAGATGATAAGTATAAATAAATGTAAGGTTAAATGAATAACCAAGTAAAAATATGTTTGCATAAGATAAGATGTTTATAAATCAATGTCTTGTAAAAAGTATGTTATTTGTATAAAATGTTCTATGTCTCAAACTGAAATGATTCAAATAACGCTATGATATGTAATACCATACAAACACTTATATATAGGAAGTACCAGCGGCGTATCCACCATGCTTGTATCATATTACACACGCATCGTTACTTAATCACTTAATCAAACCAAACCAACCAATGTAAGAAGTCTATGTTTAAATCAATTGTCAAATGTATTGGGTAATATGTCAAAGTGTTCATGTCAAGATGTAAATCATATCAAAATGTCTATGTCAAATATCCATGTCAAATGTCTATGTCAAATATCCATGTCAAATGTCTATGTCAAAATGTCATGTATGGCAAGTGAAATGTCTCAACTAAACCATATGCACAAAAACAAAGTATTGAAGTAACACTTGGTTTAAATCAAAGTTATGTTTTGTGTAAATGCATGCAAATATTTAATATGAACATTTATGCGGTATTGTGAATATGCATACATCCAAGCCTTGCGACTGTGGTGATAAACCCTTTAAACAAATTAAAGGTCTATCTGTCTTATATCAACGAATTCGATCATTCCTTTCATCCCCTTTCCCTGGGACGTCCGGAACGGGAGTTGTCAATTCCTATGGTACCACTACCTACTAACGAACGGCATGATCGGTGTTAATGAATGTATTGTCCCATGTAAACAAACCAAATGTCATACCAAAATGTAAGCATGTGAAAATAATGCACTAAGTATGTAATCAAATGAACATACATAGCGTGAAATGTCATGTAAAACGATGTACTAAGTAATGCACACAATGGGCACACCTAGCATGAAATGTAATGTAAAACAAAGTACTAAGTAATGCACACAATGGGCACACCTAGCATAAAATGTAATGAAATCATGTACTATAATGTACTAACGAACATAGCATGTATATGATGTGAAAACAGGAAAGCATGAAAGTAACAAGTAGGCACATGTGTTCCACCCCAAAACAGTTTGGAAAACAGTAAAAGAGGGGTCTATGTACTCACTTGAGATTGCTCAGAAGTCCTAGGATAACCACCAAGCAATGCTAGAGATCGCGGAATATCAAACGGCACCTAATATAGGTAACTATGCTAATAAACCGGACCTAGATCGGGAGATTGGGTAGCATTAGGGTTTGTAAACCAAACGAGTGTGGAGACTCGTGTCATTTGGTTTAACAAAGCCTACATACTAAATGAAACTTAACCTGAGTGATTTCGACCCATTACGACCCGTTTAGGTAGCTTATGACACTTTAACGCGTCGTGCGCGTAGAACGCGTTCGGACCGCCTAACTAGCCCTATGACAAGTGTTATATGCCTAAACATGTTACATAATCAGCTATGTGACAAAAGTTTAGGTTACATATGCTTAATTACCAATTATACATGAAAAGGGTATTCTGGTAATTTACCTAAGGCATATAAACTACCTATCATACAACTACTTAAACGATGTGACCATAGGGTATAACCTCGGAAGGTTATGCCCTATACTAGGGTCACCTAATGTATTTGGTCGGATCCTAATGATCGACCAAACTGGGTCGGGTTCGAGGTATAAGCGATTTATAAGATCGCTTACCCTACGACCCTAGACAACGTGGTAATCGGTGGGCATAGTCCCAAGGGACTATGACCAACGTGATTACACTCACGTTGCGAAGTTCAAACGAACTTCGCATTGACCATTACTGGTCAACGCTGAAAGTCAAACAAAGTTTGACTTTCTGACTCGAAAAGCAGTAAAATAAGGAAAAGAACGAAAGAATACTTACGAAGGGTCCCCGAATGCTAAACTCGATTCAAAAATCTCAGGTATGAAACAAAAGTTTCAACTTAGAGTTTCTCAAATCAAGTTTCTAGTGATTTTAGCAATGGGGGGTATGGGGTATTTATAGGAATACCCGAACCGTTAAGATCGTTTCATGGAAAACGTGCCTTAATCCCATCCGTACATGTGTTGAAAAATTATGGTGTTTAGGTGTTTAAATTCCATCCATACATGTGTTGCAAATTCATGGTGTTTAGGTGCTTAAAT
Source organism: Helianthus tuberosus (assembly GCA_030545235.1). Classification (NCBI taxonomy): domain Eukaryota; kingdom Viridiplantae; phylum Streptophyta; class Magnoliopsida; order Asterales; family Asteraceae; genus Helianthus; species Helianthus tuberosus. Next base: position 8,154 of record JARYGA010057009.1, read on the forward strand.
TCCATCCATACATGTGTTGCAAAGTCATGGTGCCTAAATTCCATCCTTATCCGCTGACTAAGCATGTTTAGAATGTGTGGTTGTGAATTAAACAACAGCTAATACATCGAATCTGGTCCCGAATGCGAAAAACTGAGTTTCTGCATGTTTTCTTATGGCGAACACTAAAATAAAATATTTTAGTGCTTACATAAATTTTTGGATGTCCGGATGTATTCAGAACGTAAGTTATGCGCGAAAATGCAAACTTGTGCACTTTTTGACACTTTTAGTCCCTGAATGACCCAAAAGTTTATTTTAGCACACCGAACCCATTAAAGCCTATTTCTAAGCTATGTAAAGGATATTTATGGTATGTTTAACTTATGGTCATGTTCCGGAATGTCTGTTACAGTTCAAATTGGCATACTTTCGCAGTTTGTCAACTTTAGTCCCTGTAAGCGATTTAACTTGATTTCACCACACCAAACCTTCCAAAACTTATATATAAGTTATGTAAAGGTTATTCAAGGTATGTTAAGCCTATTTCACTATTCCGGAGTGTTCGTTGGATTGAACTGGTTATATTTACGCATTAGTGCGCGTATAACCTTCCAGAAAGCGATTTAGAGTTTGAAATCGAACAAGAGTTGATATGTGCAAAAGATACACATATTTATACAAGTCCAAAGTATGAAATACAATATTTCATTGGTTTGGCATTTGTTTGATGGTTGAAATGACACAGGTGTTACACGGTCGGGGTGTGACAGTGGTGGCGGCAATGCGGGCTGCCCACATCCTCTTGAATGTTGTGTTATGGACACTTGTCCCTTTCTTGAGAATAATAAGCAATCATTATTTAGTTCATGCATCATATACACCCCTAATTCCCAAGATAAACATTCAAAAACTCCTCTCTCTCTCTTTGATTATTCTCGGCCGAAACCCCCCTTCACACTTCAACATCTCATTTTCAAAATCAAAACATGAAGATTCAAGGGCTAATCAAGGTGATTCCAAGCTTGTAAGAAGGTTTGGAAGTGATTTCAAGCAAGATTCAAGCAAGAACAAGCCTCATATCACCATCATTTCTCAAAAAACCCACTTTGAAAACTTGAAGGTATAAACTTATTTTAAAAATCACATTCTTGATTTTTAGTGATGATAGAGATATTAGATGGTTTCTCTTGAACTTGGAATAAATCACAAACTTGAATCAAACAAAGAATGAGATTTTAATCAAAGTAAAAATAAGTGTGTATGTATGTGTGTATATGGCCGAAAGTTTTGAGTGTGTATGTGTTTAGTTGAGTTTTGATTTTTGTATAATGATCTTTGATTGATTTGAGTTGAATCTTGAAATTTGGATACATGCATGTGTTAAAAAGGTATCATATAAGAAGGTTCTAAAAAGGGTCATGTGATTGATGATGAATATGATGAAAAGTGAACTTTTGGAAGTTAATATGTGTGCCGTGTATATATGTATATATGTATGCATGTATGTAAGTTTTGTCACATGTACTTAAATGAAAGAATGATTGCATGAAAATGATTTGGTGATAGTGAAATGGAAATGTTTGATTCATATGAACATGACATAAATATGGTCTTTTGATGTATATTAAGATCATGTTAGGTGATAATGTTATGATATGAGTATATTAGATGCATAAACTTAGACATGCATGATGATATGTGATCTTAAAAAGATGATTTGGGTATGATTGAGTAAAAATCAGTTATGAGAAGATTATAAACACTAAAATGAAGTTATTTTAAAGTATTTAGTGACTTATAACTTTGTCATAATATTTGCTAGCTTTGCATGTTGTACATAGTGCATTAAAAATTGTAAAATACGTGAAATCGCATGATTTATGTGACTTATACAAAAACTGCACTAATCTGATTATAACCACTATTTTAATCAGTAAATAACATGTATTGTGTTAAAATATCAAGTCGTTTCGAGTTGGGATGATTATAGTAATGTTTAACTCAAAACTATGCGTTAAAACGGTCAAAAATTGGCTTTTCGAGTGATTTTTATACAACTGATTTAGATCAGTAAGTAAGCTAATATTTTTAGTTTAAAAATAAGTATTTTAACTAATTTTAAGTTTACTTGGTGTTTGGTTCGTCATACGTGACTTCCGACGCCCGAAAACGTTACCGAATCGCTAAAATACACATTTTTCAATGCACACTAGTGTGGGTAAAATTTTGGGTAAACTTTATGAGATAAAATGTGTTATGTGATTTAAACATGATAATTTGAAAATACGTTGAGTTTTAACATGATATTAGAAATCTAGCTTACGCATGTATGCTTGTATGTTTTGTGCGGTAGAAACGGTAAAAATTGCGTTAAACGTGAAACTTGTTTGTCGAGCATGAAATTTGATACATGTAAGATATTTTATTTATATTTGCTTTAAAAATGACAAAATATATAAATTAACAAGATTTCGCGTGTTTCGGTGTTAAATAATTTGAACGTTTATGTATATTGTCACACCCCGACCGCGTAAAACAACAAACCGCGGCGGAAACATCGGGGAGTGTAGCAACAGAATTATTGTTTCACAACCATGATAATTAAAGTTATGTTTTATTTATAAACAAAGGTGTTACATTGTCTTAAAACAACTGAAACAAAGGGTACATAACATGATTAAACTAGTTCTAGCTTCGTTTTATGTCACTAAGGCACAGGTCCGCCTAAGTGTATCTTGTCCAATCCTATGCAACAGCTCCTGAAAACACATGTGAAAATAGGCACGTCAGCATAAAAATGCCTGTGAGATACATAGGTTTTGTTAAAATAGGATTCATGACTTAAGTTTTAAAAGAAAATGTTTAATAAAAATCAGTCATGAATCTTGTTAAATGTTTTCTTTTATAAATCATGTGAAAACTTCGATAAGAAATCAGATTATATAAAAGGAAGGTGTATGGTTAATTTATAACCAAGTAAAATGAGTTGTATAAAATAAAATGTCTTGTGAAAATCTGTTATTTATGTAATATATAATGTGTCTAAATTGAAATGGTTTAAATAACGCAACGATATGTAATATCATAAAAGCACTTATATATAGGAAGTACCAGCGGCATATCCACCATGCTTTTATCATATTACGCACGCCTCGTTACCTAAATCACTTACCCAAATAAACCACCAAATTGTCTTGTTTAAACCAATTGTCAAATGTTTACGTGTAAATAAATGTCTTTGTCAAATGTAAATTAAGTAATGTATAACCAAAGGTCATGTATGGCAAGTGAAATATATCGACTAAACCATACGTAAAATGCACAAAACAAGGTGTTGAAATAAATCAAAGTTATGTTTTGTAAAATAACTGCATGCTTTACTGATACAAACATCTATGCGGTATTGTGAAAATGCTTACATTCAAGCCTTGAGACTGTGGTGATAAACCCTTAAACAAATTAAAGGTTTATCTGAGTTATGTGTATCGAATTTGGTTATTCCTTCCATCCAAACAAACCTAGGATTTCAGGAAAGGGAGTTGTCAATTCCTATGGTACCACTACCTACTAACGAACGACATGGCCAATGTTAATGAACGTATTTTTGTCCCATTTAAACAAACCAAATGTCATACCAAAATGTAAGCACGTAATGTAAAACAAATGTACTAAGTATGCAGCAAATGGACATACATAGCATGTGATGTAAAACAAATGTACTAAGTATGCAACAAGAACATACATAGCATAAAATGTAATGTAAAACAATGCACTAGGTATGCACTTAAATGGACATACATAGCGTGAAATGTAATGTAAAACAATGCACTAAGTATGCACTAAATGGACATACATAGCGTGAAATGTAATGTAAAACAATGCACTAAGTATGCACTAAATGGACATACATAGCAAAAACATAATGAAATCATGTACTATAAGTGTACTAATGAACATAGCAAGAATATGATATGAAAACATGGAAAGCACGAAAATAACAAGTAGGCACATGTGTTTCACCCCCAAAATGTTTGGAAAACAGTAAAAGAGGGGACTATGTACTCACTTGAGATTGCTCAATAGTCTTTGGATAACCACCAAGCAATGCTAGAAAGATCATGGAAATCAAACGGCACCTAATATAGGTAACTATGTTAATAAAAGGACCTAAATCGGAGGATCGGATAAAATGTGGTTTGGTAAACCAAATGAGTATATGAACTCATGTAATATGGTTTAACAAAGCCTACATTCTAAAACGGAACCTATCCTAAGTGCTTACAACCCATTACGACTCGTTTAGGTAGCTTATGCTACTTTAACGCATCGTTCGCCTAAAACGCGTTCGGACCGTCTAACTAGTCCTATGATAAGTAAAATATGCCTTAACATGTCTAATATTGTTGCCTAATTAGTTTAGATGTCAAAATTTATGTTCCATATGCTTAAAATGAATTTTGGCGTAACAAGGGCATTTTGGTCATTTTTCCTAAGGCATATAATTTCCTATCATACAACTATGTAGACTAAGTGACCATAAAGTATAACCTCGGAAGGTTATTCCTTATGCAACTATGGTCATGAAATGAGTTTGGTCGGATCCTAATGATCGACCAAACGGGTCGGGTTCAAAAGTCTAAGCGATTGTTTAGATCGCTTATCTTACGACCCTATATAAGCACTAAACCTAAAGTGACGAGCTAAACATGTTAAAACATGTTTAACGAAGTTTAAAAACAGGTTTGGTATCAGAACAAACGGTTTTGATACCTAAAAATAGTTTGGTTGCAAAATACGCATAAACGCGCATTTTGACCGAAACTACGACTCGTCACTTTGCCCAGATAACGTGGTAATCAGTAGGTATAGTCACAAGGGACTATAACCATCGTGATTACGCTCATGTTACGAAGTTCAAACGAACTTCATGTTGACCATAAACTGGTCAAAGCTGAAAGTCAAACACTGTTTAACTTTCACGCTTAAAACGCGTAAAAGAACGAAAGAATACTTACAACGGGTCCAAGAAATGGAGATTTGATCTTAAATTCTCAGGTATGAAGTGCAAGGACTCCAACTTAGAGAATTTGGGCAGATCAAGTGTGAGTTTGGGTGGAAAATCTTGGGGGTATTTATAGATTTTGGGTAACCGTTAAGATCGTTCATCGAAAAACAAGCTTCGATCTAAGCCGTACACATGCACCGATGGTATTGGAATACCATGGGCACCCAAAATAGCCCATAGATTACAAGAAAAACCATTTGCAACTCACCAAAACAGCTGGAACAGGCTGGAAATAGCTGGAATCAAGTTTCTAATGTCTGAAGGCTGCTTACAGACCGTATGCAGTTCCCCTTACGGTCCTTATGCTATGTGCAGACCAGCAACTTTTGTAAAATGTCAGTTTTGGTCCTTGTGTGCGTATTGTCGTGTTTTGGCACTTCTAACACCCATCAAGCCCATTTTTAAGCTTCATAAGGATGTTAAAACATAGGGAACTTGAAATATGCTCAAAAATATGCCGGATGTCAGTTCGTTTGGCCGTACGATTGCGTTGTTCGGTTAATTACGACGAAACACGAACGGACGCGAATAACGATCCAAATTATGCGAAGAATGGAATTTTATCATGCCAATCAGTAAAATAAAATATTTTAATGATTACATAAGTTTTTGGATGTCCGGATGTATTCAGAACGTAAGATATGTGCGAAAATGCAAACTTATGCACTTTTTGACGCATTTAGTCCCTGAATGACAAAAAAGTTTGTTTTAGCATACCGAACCCCTCAAAGCCTATTTATAAGGTATGTAAAGGATATTTAGGGTATGTTTAACTTATGATCAAGTTCTGGAATGTTCGTTACAGTACGAATCGGCATACTTTCGCAGTTTGTCGAAATTAGTCCCTATAAGCGAATAAACTTGATTTTGCCATACCAAAGCCTTCAAAACTTATTTCAAAGTTATGTAAAGGTTATTTAAGGTATGTTAAGCATATATTTATGTTCCAGAGTGTTTGTCGCATTAAACTGATTACGTACACGTATCGGTTTGCGTATAACTCTCAAGAAAGCGATATAGAGTTTGAAATTGAACAAAAATCAAAACTTGAAAAATGTCAAACATAAACAAACAAACATTGGGATCAAATAACATTGTTTTATTGATAACTAAACTGTTTACAATGATTACAAGCACAGGTGTCACAGTCTCCCCTACTTGTGGAAATTTCGTCCCGAAATTTGTTTCATAGGTAACTTGTGGGAAAAGATGTGGATATTTCACCTTCATTTGATCTTCACATTCCCAAGTAAATTCTGGACCACGTTTAGATTCCAAGCGAACTTTGACAAGTGGAATGCGCTTGCGTTTAAGCCATTTGACTTCACGTTCCATGATTTCCACTGGTTTCTTAACAAAATGCATCGTGTTATTCACACGAATTTCATCAAGCGGTATGTGGAGGTTCTCTTCAGCTAGAAGCTTCTTGAGATTGGACACGTGAAAGGTTGGATGAACGTTTCCAAGTTCAGGAGGTATTTCAAGTCTGTAGGCTACCTTACTGATTCTTTCGACGATCTTGAATGGTCCAACATATCTAGGTGCAAGTTTTCCTGTCTTTCCAAATCTGATCACACCTTTCCAAGGTGAGACCTTAAGTAATACGCGATCACCGACTTGAAATTCCAAGGGCTTGCGTCGTCGGTCCACGTAACTCTTTTGACGGCTTCTAGCTATCCGAAGGTTATCGCGAACTTTCTTAACCTTATATGTTGTCTCTAGAATGAGGTCTGGTCCAGTAAGCTGAGCCTCACCGATCTCATTCCAGCAGACTGGTGAACAACATTTTCGACCATAGAGAGCCTCGAAAGGAGCCATGTTGATGCTGGAGTGATAACTATTATTGTAGGAGAATTCAATCAATGGAAGATACGAATCCCAACTACCACCAAAATCGATCACACAAGCTCTAAGCATATCCTCCAAAGTCTGGATTGTTCTTTCAGTTTGGCCATCTGATTGTGGATGGTAAGCTGTGCTCATATTAAGTTGGGTCCCCATAGCAGATTGCATGGTTCTCCAAAAAAGAGACGAGAATCGAGCATCTCTGTCAGAAATAATGTTCAGAGGAACACCATGTCTAGATACAATTTCATCCACATAGATTTTGGCAAGCTTGTCAACAGATAGATCCTCGCGGATCGGCAAGAAATGTGCTGACTTTGTAAGACGATCAACAACTACCCAGATAGCGTCATGACCTCTCTTTGTGCGCGAAAGTTTGGTATAAGATCCATAGCAATGTTTTCCCATTTCCAAACTGGAATCTCTGGTTGTTCTAAAAGACCAGAGGGATGTTGATGTTCAGCCTTAACCTTAAGACAAGTAAGGCATTTTGATACGTATAAGGCAATGTCTTTCTTCATACCAGGCCACCAATACTTAGTACGAAGATCCTTATACATCTTGTCTGCACCAGGATGAATAGAATAACGAGACTTATGAGCTTCATCCATAAGCAAAGTGCGAAGATTGTCTTGACTTGGGACCCATAAACGGTCCATGAAATAATATAATCCATTGTCTTTCAGTTCAAGATCAGGCTTAATGTGATAGGGTAATTCCTTACCCATCAAGTCTTGCGAGACACAAGTATGTTGAGCCTGAGAAATGCGGGCTTGAATATAAGATCGAACTTTGACACAGTGAAGCTTGACGTTCCTTACGACTTGATGCGTCAGCCATGACATTCGCCTTACCAGGATGGTAGCGAATTTCGCAGTCATAGTCGTTTAGAAGTTCAACCCAACGTCGTTGCCTCATGTTGAGTTCTTTCTGATTGAAGATGTGCTGAAGACTTTTGTGGTCAGTGAAAACCACACATTTTGTACCATACAAATAGTGTCTCCAGATCTTGAGAGCGAAAACAACTGAACCTAACTCAAGATCATGAGTGGTGTAGTTCTTCTCATGTATCTCCAACTGCCTCGATGCATATGCTATGACTTTGTTCCTTTGCATAAGAACACAGCCAAGACCCAAATTTGATGCATCACAATACATGACAAAATCATCATTGCCTTCAGGAAAATATAGAATAGGCGCATCACAAAGCTTTTGCTTTATGGTCTGAAATGCTTCTTCTTGTTTGGATCCCCAATCAAAGGGTTTGTTCTTCTGAATTAGAGCAGTTAGAGGAACTGCAATCTTCGAGAAGTTTTCAATGAAGCGGCGGTAATAACCCGTATGACCAAGAAAAGAACGAACCTCAGTTGGTGTAGTAGGTGTATCCCAATCCTTAATCGCACTGATCTTGGAGGGATCTACATGAATACCTTTGTTCGTTGATGATATGCCCCAAAAATTGAACTTCCTTAAGCCAAAATTCGCACTTAGAGAATTTGGCAAAAAGTTTCTCTTTCTTCAGGAGTTCCATAGTAAGACGAAGATGTTGCTCATGATCAGCTTGCGTCTTAGAATATATCAAGATGTCATCAATGAAAACGATGATGAACTTATCTAAATAAGGCTTACAGACCCTATTCATCAAGTCCATGAAAACAGCAGGAGCATTAGTCAAACCAAATGGCATAACTGTGAACTCATAGGGCCCATAACGAGTGCGGAATGCTATCTTGGGAATATCTTCTTCAGGCACACGAAGTTGATGATACCTAGAATGTAGATCAATCTTTGAAAAGTATGAAGCACCCTGTAACTGATCAAAGAGATCATCAATGCGAGGTAGGGGATATCGATTCTTGATGGTAAGCTTATTAAGCTCACGATAATCGATACACATCCTGAAGGATCCATCCTTCTTCTTGACAAAAAGAACGGGAGCACCCCAAGGTGAAAAGCTAGGACGGATAAAACCTTTGTCAGAAAGCTCCTGAAGTTGCTTAGATAACTCTTGCATCTCGGACGGTGCAAGATGATATGGAGATCTGGCAATAGGATTTGCACCAGGTACAAGATCAATACGGAACTCGACTTGGCGTGCTGGGGGTAAACCAGGTAACTCTTCGGGAAACAATTCAGGATAATCCCGAACAACAGGGATATCTTGAATAGACTTACCTTTGCCTTTATCTGCTACGACATGTGCCAAGAAAGCCACATAATTCTTTCGCATATACTTCTGAGCTTGAGTACAAGACATGAGCTTGAGGCTACTAGCAGGTTTCTCACCACGAACCTGTAAGATCTCACCTGATGAAAGTGGCACATGAACGATCTTCTCAAAACAAACTACCTCTGCGTGATGCTTGGCTAACCAATCCATACCCACTATAACGTCGAAACTCCCAAGTTGCATTGGTGTGAGGTCGATAGGAAAAAGATGGTTGTTAAGGTTCAACTGACAATTGCGAAGAACAGAATCGAGAACAACGGGTTCACCATTAGCAACTTCTACTGTCAAAGGCTTTCCTAGTTTTGTTCTAGACATGCGAAGCAAAGGCTCAAAAGACAATGACACAAAACTCTTATCGGTACCCGAATCAAAAAGAACAGAAGCAGACTGATCGTTAACAAAGAACGTACCGTTCACCACCTCGTTGTCTGCTCGCGCCTCATTGGCATTCATGTTGAAGACTCGACCTCGAGCCTGAGCCTGATTCTGATTTGCGTTGACTAGCCTTGGACATTGGTTTCGATAATGAGTCAGGTCCCCACAATCGTAGCACGAACCAGGAGGAAAGTGAGGTTGTGCAGCTTGTGCTTGCTGTTGAGAAGGCGGTTGAGCAGCTTGCTGAGCTGGTTTACGAGCTGCTTGATTGGTAGCAAAGCGACAAACATCAGAAAGATGACCCGACTTCCCACAATTTTTACAAAAACGACACTGAACTTGCGGTTGATGGTGGCTATTGCATTTGTTGCACAACGATGCATTCCCCGCATACCGTTTCTTTGCTGGTGGTTGTGCAGGTTGGTTGGGAGCTGCCTGATTGACTTGGGTACTGACAGCGAAATTCTGGGAAGCCTTACGCTTCCTAGACCCCTTCATAGAACCAGTTTCCTTGCCGTTCTTGTTCTTACCCTTCTTGCTTTCACCCTTATCAGATGACTATTTCTTACCCTTGTCACCCTTCCTGTGTAGCTGTGACAACCCTCACAAAACCAGGTATCCGTACAATTAATTAATATTTAATTAATGTTTAATTACTGTCCTTGCTTACAATTGTGGTTAAACTACTTCTTGATTTCTGGTACATACATATTCATGCATCATACTTTATTACTGTCACTCCATTTATTTCTCACAAACATTAGTGACAACCTTGATGCACAAAAGCACAGTGAGCACACTATACGGATAACCCCGTAAACATGCTGACATTTACCAGCACCTAAACAGACATTGTTCTGAGGCCAGTATGAGCCAGGTGTAGATTACTACACTGGTAGAGAGTGTAGGGATGTGAGGATCATTAAACTACATCACTAGGTGATAGTTATAGTGCCCGGAAGTGCCTAAAACATACTTTAATTACAAAATACTGCACTTTATACAAAAATTCAGCATTTAACATAACTAGTAAAGTGCAAAAACTTGGTAAAATAATTCTAGACACTTTCCAAAGTGTTGGTAATTTATTGTGTCACTAAAAATAACATTAAAGACACTTTAAATACTTATTTAACACTTTAACGGATCAATATCCAACCGAACAACCGGACTTTACCCGGAACATAAAAATCTTGTCAATGACATTGTTTACACTTTTCTGAGCTAGTTAGGGTCCCCGAACACCCTAACACCCTTTGTATTATACTACACACTTAATACTCTAACTAATACCTTTGGAACCCGACTAGAACATAACTAGCCATTTGAAACCCAACCATAACCCCCCCCCCCCTTCATGGGACAGTCACCATAGGGTAACCCACCCCTTGCCATTTCTTGAATATTTTAATCCTTTATGTCTAGTATCTAGAAAGCATGTTATATGTTGGATAAAAACTTGATTGGTTTATAAATAAGAACAAAGGATATGCATTCTCTTTCATCACTCCCCATAAACCAAACTTGCTTTCTCTCTTCTCCTCTTGCCTATGTTCAGCCGAACACCATCACCATTACACACCCATCATTCAAATCTTGTCTAGTAATTTTACTCACATACAAGTGTACTAGAGATCATACAAGGAGGCCCGGTGCACTCGGAAGCTCAAGAACCTCTCTAGATTTCTTTTATCCACCTTGTTTTCGCTTTGATTCTTCCCTAGCCTCGAGCTAGTAGTAAGTACTTCTAAACATCCTCTTGAGCTTGTTTAAAGTGGTTAATAAGTGATTTAACGGTTAAAATCCAATAACATACAAGATCAAAACATAAAGTCTTGAAAGAATGATGAACTAGATGGATAAAGAGTAACTAGTGGTGTAAATCTTGTCTAGATGTGAGTATTTTATGTTGTTTGATGCTAGTAGTGGGATGGATCATCATCTAACCATGCTAGATCATGTTCATGGAACATGAACTAGTAATATGTTAAGTGTAAAAGTTGTAAGATGATGAACCCTTCCACACATAAACATGAACTTGTGTAAAAGTGATTTTTCTTGTAAAATAGAGTTCTAAACTAGTAGATCTAAAGATCTACAAGTGGTTTTTCGAAAGAACCAAGTAAAATATACAAGTCTTGTTTTAAACCCGGATCTTACACAAACTAAAAGCATTTTAGCGAATAAACAAGTGTGTAAACACTTGTGCGACAAGAAAGTTTGACAAAGAAACATTTTTGTAATTTTTGACTAGAAGTTGTAAAATTACACATTCTTTAAAAATAAAGTTTTCAAGAAACTAATTTTATTTTTAAAGATGACGAGATCCACTAAAAATGTTAAAAGGTTGCTACATATTTTTACACAACTTACAAGTTCATGAGTTTGCGATTTATAATTATTTTTGACAAGTTTGATATTGGAATATTGTATATTGATGATTGATAAGTGGTTGATTGAATTTTTAAAAGAAAATGATACGCTAGTAAGCGTGGCCACCTCCAGTTACAGAGGAAACTCTGGCGAAATTTTTCCAAAAATATAGCACTTGGAAATATTTTGTGACAAGTGTTTATAAAAATATATTTTTACTTGTTTTTCCAAATAAACTTCGCCAAGATTTTTATTACAAAATAACCAAGTGTCGGAGGTGGATTTTCGTAAACAAAACTTGTTAAATATTTATTTAGAATATATATTTCATAGTAAAACGCTTGTGTGATTTTATGATTACTTTGTGAACTAGATATGTTATTTTTAGAGTAAAAATAATATAACTTGAATACACTGAGAAGTATCGACTCCAAAATAATACCAACACCCTCACAAATAAATATTTAAGTTACATCGGTACTGTTATTACCACACGAACTTTAAAACGTAACTTATGTATTTTCGGAAAATACTCTTAAAGATGTATTTTTGATAAGGCATTATTTTGGAAATTATATAAAGTAAAATATAATATTTTTGGGAAAAATATGTATATTTTGGGAGACAGAATATTTTAGACAAAGTGATTTAAAATATATTTTCAAGTAAGACTTAAAGATATATTTTTCGGAAATATAACGTTTACATGTATTTAAAACCCCCATCCTTGGGAAGGTATACACTTATTAAATAAATAAGAAGTGTGAACACGGAATAGTTACCTAACTATTTCTCCAACAAAACGTTAAACCCTAAGCCAAGGCATGGCCATCCGTCTAATAGAAGTTAGTACGTGTAGGTCGTCACACAGTAGGTTGATTTGGGATTGACTATTTCGAGACGCACTTCAGTGAGTTCATGTCCCCCCTTTTCTCTTAACTGTTTTTAGTTTTTATACTTCGGGGGTGAAATACATGTTACAATGATTACGAATACTTTTATACATGGTATGGTTAGCTTAAGGATGTAACAACCGTGCTTGTAATCACTATGAACAGTTCTGTTATCAATAAAACAATGTTATTTGATCCCAATGTTTGTTTTGTTATGTTATACATTTTTCATGTTTTGACTTTTATGTAATTCCAAACTCTACATCACTTTCTGGAGAGTTATACGCAAACTAGTGCGTAAACGTACTCAGTTTAATGCGAGAAATACTCCGGAACATCAACATATACTCAACATACCTTAAATAACCTTTACATAACTTAGAAATAAGTTTTGAAGGCTTTGGTATGGCAAAAACAAGTTAATTCGCTTACAGGGACTAAATATGACAAACTGCGAAAGTATGTCAATTTGAACTGTAACGAACATTCCGGAACATAACCATAAGTTAAACACACCTTAAATATCCTTGACATAGCTTAGAAATAGGCTTTGAGGGGTTCGGTGTGCTAAAATAAACTTTTGGAACATTCAGGGACTAAAAGTGTCAAAAAGTGCACAAGTTTGCATTTTCGCGCATAACTTACGTTCTGAATACATCTGGACATCCAAAAATTTATGAAAGCATGACTATATTTTATTTTAGTGTTCGCCTTAAGAAAAATCCATTCGTCGCGTCATTTGGATCGTTTTTCGCGCTTATGCGCATTCCGTCGTACTTAAGCGAACATCGCGTTCGTACGACCAAACGAACCATCATCCGGCATATTTTTGAACATGTTTTGAGTTCCCTATACTTTAGCTTCATTTTAGAGCCTTGAAATGAGGTTAACGGGGTTCAAACGCATCGAAAATCGCTTAAAACACGTGCAGGGACCATTTCTGCAAAATCTGCCAAAACAGGGGCCTAGCGTGACGCGAGGGTCCTTAGCGTCACGCGAGCCCCTATCTGGACCAGATTCAGTGTTTTTATCACAAGTTGCAACCAATTAAACCACAACCACATGTTTGCAACTTGCTTAATCACTAAGATTAGGAGCATATGTGGCTCCATAACCTTTGTGACAAGTGTACGCACGAGATTAAGGCACGATAATCGACAAACGATCCTAACGGTTACCCGAATACTATATATACCCCATGCCTTTCATTGTTTTTAGGCACAAGAATCTTATTAGTTGTGTTCTAAGTTGAAACCTTGTTTCATACCTGAACTATACTGATCTAGATTAGCATTCGGGGACCCTTCGTAAGTATTCTTTCGTTCTTTTCCTTATTTTTACTGCTTTTCGAGTCAGAAAGTCAAACTTTGTTTGACTTTCAGCGTTGGCCAGTAATGGTCAATGCGAAGTTCGTTAGAACTTCGCAACGTGATTGTAATCACGATGGTTATAGTCCCTTGGGACTATGCCTACTGATTACCACGTTGTCTAGGGTCGTAGGGTAGGCGATCTAATAAATCGCCTATACCTTCGAACCCGACCCAGTTTGGTCGATCATTAGGATCCGACCAAATACATTAGGTGACCATAGTGTAGGGAATAACCTTCCGAGGTTATACCTTATGGTCACGACGTGTAAGTAGTTGTATGATAGGTAGTTTATATGCCTTAGGTAAATTACCAGAATACCCTTTTCATACATAATTGGTAATTAAGCATATGTAACCTAAACTTTTGTCACGTAACTGATTTTGTAACATGTTTAGGCATATAATACTTGTCATAGGACTAGTTAGGCGGTCCGAACGCGTTTCACGCGCACGACGCGTTAAAGTAGCATAAGCTTCCTAAACGGGTCGTAATGGGTCGTAAACAATTATGTTAAGTTTCATTTAGCATGTAGGCTTTGTTAAACCATATCACGTGAGTTCCGACACTCATTTGGTTTACAAATCCTAATGCTACCCAGTCTTCCGAGATAGGTCCGGTTTATTAACATAGTTACCTATACTAGGTGCCGTTTGATTCCGAGATCTCTAGCATTACTTGGTGGTTATCTTTAGACAACTGAGCAATCTCAAGTGAGTACATAGACCCCTCTTTTACTGTTTTCCAAACTGTTTTGGGGTGGAACACATGTGCCTACTTGTTACTTTCATGCTTTCCTGTTTTCACATCATATACATACTATGTTCGTTAGTACATTATAGTACATGATTTCATGACATTTCCTGCTAGGTGTGCCCATTGTGTGCATTACTTAGTACATTGTTTTACATGACATTTCCTGCTAGGTGTGCCCATTGTGTGCATTACTTAGTACATTGTTTTACATGACATTTCCTGCTAGGTATGCCCATTGTGTGCATTACTTAGTACATCGTTTTACATGACATTTCATGCTAGGTATGCCCATTGTGTGCATTACTTAGTACATCGTTTTACATGACATTTCATGCTAGGTATGCCCATTGTGTGCATTACTTAGTACATCGTTTTACATGACATTTCACGCTATGTATGTTCATTTGATTACATACTTAGTGCATTGTTTTCACATGCTCACATTTTGTTATGACATTTGGTTTGTTTACATGGGACAATATATCCATTAACATTAGCTACGCCGTTCGTTAGTAGGTAGTGGTACCATAGGAATTGACAACTCCCGTTCCGGACATCCCAGGGTAAGGGGACAGAAAGGAATGACCGAATTCGTTGACATTAAGACAGATAGACCTTTAATTTGTTTAAAGGGTTTATCACCACAGTCGCCAGGCTTGGATGTATGCATATTCACAATACCACATAAATGTTCATATTAAATAGTTGCATGCATTTACACAAAACATAGCTTTGATTTAAACCAAGTTTTACTTCAATATCTTGTTTTTGTGCATATGGTTTAGTTGAGACATTTCACTTGCCATACATGACATTTTGACATCGACATTTTACACAAAGACATTTGACAAAGGCAATTGACATAGACATTTGACATGGATATTTGACATAGACATTTGACATGATTTACTTTTGACACATAACATGTTTGACAATTGTTTCACACTATATGATTTACATCTTGACATGAACACTTGACATATCATTCAATACATTTGACAATTGGTTTAAACATAGACTTTTTACATTGTTTGGTTTGGTTTGATTAAGTGATTAAGTAACGATGCGTGTGTAATATGATACAAGCATGGTGGATACGCCGCTGGTACTTCCTATATATAAGTGTTTGTAAGGTATTACATGTCGTAACGTTATTTGAATCATTTCAATATTGAGAAATAGAACATTTTATACAAATAACATACTTTTCACAAGACATTGATTTACAAACAACTTATCTTATACAAACACATTTTTACATGGTTATTTATTTAACCTGACATTTACTTATACATATCATCTGATCTTATTGTTTTCAAATGATTTACAAGACAAAGCTAATTACAAGGTTCATGACTAAACATTTTTCTTAAACATAAGTCATGAATCCTATTTTCACAAACCTATGTATCTCACAGGCATTTTTATGCTGACGTACCTATTTTCACATGTGTTTTCAGGAGCTTTTCCGTAGGATGTTGATCATGATACTAGGGCGGACCTGTGCCTTAGAGACTTTAAAAGAAGATAGACTATGTTTAATTATGTTCTGAACTCTTTAATTTCCTGTTTGAAACAATGTAACACCTTTGTTTATAAATAAAATACAACTTTGTATGCCATGGTTATGAAACAATTAATTCTGTCGCGATCACGCCCCGATGTTTCCGCCGCGATTCGTTGTTATACGCGGTCGGGGTGTGACAGAAGAGTTGGTATCAGAGCCAATGGTTATAGGGAATTAGGTTATTAGTAATGCTTTGACCTAGACTATAACTTTTCTAGGAACCTAACACAAGTTATCTTGTGTTTAGATCTTAAAACATGTACATCACCTATCCTTAGGTGATTAACAAAACAAGGAACCAAAATTTTTTTCCGAAACGATTTTTGAAAAACAATCATCTGTTTTTGAATGAATTTTTACAAGGTTTTGAACCCTCAATTGTAAGGTTTTGAACCCTCTGTTATATGGTTTTGAACCCCTTTTCAGTATTGGTTTTTGGCCTTGTGCCTTCTAATTTTCAAAAATCCCGTCAAACGTTTTGGGTTTTAAATAATGTGAACATGTGCAAACTGGAAGGGTGAATGCCTGTATTCTGAGTTTTCTGTCTAGGCAAGCACTTCGTATACATCTCAACCAGACGCGAGACCAGTTGTGCTTACCTGGGAATTCTTGGGATGAGTGTTCACTTATAGGCGAGCATGTCTTCATTATACATTATTTTTGACCCATTTACTTTGATTAGTCACTGTGATTCGTTTGTTTGCTTGGTAATGCGGACGAATGATCACCATCTTTGCTTTTGTTGATTTTGTTTCATCTCATTCTCTTCATCCAAACATCTCACTCGTTTCCTTTCATATTTTCCTCTTTTAGAATGCCTCCTCGACGCGAGAATCAGATAGCTACTGCCGAGCTGGCAGAAATTATTGCGCAGCAGATGGCTGCTCAGTTTCCAAATCTCTTTGCTCAATGGAACCAGGCCAACAACAACAACAATGTTCCATGCAAATACAAGGATTTTAACCAGGCTAAACCACTCAAGTTTAGTGGTTCTGAGGGAGCGACTGGGCTTCTTCAGTGGTTCGAGAGTATAGAGAATACCTTTCGCCATGTGCAGTGTCCGGATAATCGCAAGGTCGAGTTCTCCTCGAGCGTATTTCAGAAGAGGGCTTTGACATGGTGGAATGGGGTGATGAGAGACCGAGGTGCAGAAGTTGCTCTCGCACAGACATGGGCTGAACTTAGAGCCCTTATGATGAGGGAATTTTGTCCTCGCCATGAACAGCGAGCGTTGGAGAAAGAGTTTGATGTTTTGAAGCAAGATAGTGGTGAGCATAGGGCTTATACCGATCGGTTTGAAGAATTGAGTCTGCTTTGCCCAACAATGGTCACCCCACTCGACAAGGCTATCGAGAGATACATCGATGGCCTACCTGACTCGGTACAAGACATTCTCACTGGTAGTAACCCTGCCACACTTCGTCAGGCGATCGAGTTATCTGCAACATTGACTGAGTCACAGATCCGGAAGAACAAGTTGCACCGAAAGGGTGACAAGGGCAAGAAGCAGTCGGTTGACAAGGAAGATAGCAAGAAAGGTCAAAACTTGAATGGAAAGAACTCTGGTTCTTCGAAGAGGTCAAGGAAGCGTAAGGCTTCCCAAAATTTTGCTATCACTGCCCAAGCTAACCAGGCAGCTCCCAACCAACTCGCACAGCCGCCAGCAAAGAAACCCTATACAGGGAATGCACCTTTGTGCAATAGATGCAACAGTCACCACCAGCCGCAACTTCCATGCCGTTTCTGTACTAACTGTGGGAAATCAGGCCATCTCGCCAATGTTTGTCGATCTGCTCAGAATCCCGCGGTTCAGAACCCGGCTCAACAAGTTGCTCAGCCTCCTGCTCCGCAACAGGGTCAAGCTGCAAGACCACAATACCCACCGGGTGCTTGTTACAATTGTGGGGATCTGACCCACTATAGGAATCGGTGCCCAAGACTAGTCAACCAGAACCAGAACCAGAATCAGGCTCCGGCTAGAGGCCGAGTTTTTAACATGAATGCCCAAGAGGCACAGGCTGACGATAATGTGGTGAACGGTACGTTCTTTATTAATAATCAGCCTGCATCTGTTCTTTTCGATTCCGGTGCCGATAAGAGTTTCGTGTCTTTATCTTTTGAGCAAATGCTTCGAGTGTCTAGAACGAAACTAGGCAAATCTTTGACAGTAGAGGTTGCTAGTGGTGAACCCATTATTCTTGATTCTGTTCTTCGCAACTGCCAGTTGAACCTTAACGACCATCTTTTTCCTATCGACCTCACGCCTATGCAACTCGGAAGCTTCGACGTTATTGTGGGAATGGATTGGTTATCCAAGCATCACGCAGAGATAGTTTGTTCTGAGAAGATTGTTCGTGTGCCGCTTTCGACAGACGAGATTCTGCAGGTTCAAGGTGAGAAGCCTATTGGTGGTCTCAAACTCATGTCTTGTTTTAAAGCTCGGAAGTATCTGGAGAAGAACTATGTGGCTTTCTTAGCACATGTTACAGAAGATAAAGGCAAGGGTAAGTCTATTTCAGATATTCCTGTCGTTCGGGATTATTCTGAAGTGTTCCCTGAAGATTTACCTGGTCTACCTCCAGCACGCCAAGTCGAGTTCCGTATTGATCTCGTACCTGGTGCAAATCCCATAGCCAGAGCTCCATATCGTCTTGCACCGTCTGAGATGCAAGAGTTGTCTAAACAGCTTCAGGAGCTCTCTGACAAAGGCTTTATCCGTCCCAGTTTTTCACCTTGGGGTGCTCCCGTTCTTTTTGTAAAGAAGAAGGATGGATCCTTTAGGATGTGTATCGATTATCGTGAGCTTAACAAGCTTACCATCAAGAATCGATATCCCTTACCTCGCATTGATGATCTCTTTGATCAGTTACAAGGCGCTTCTTATTTTTCGAAGATTGATCTGCGATCTGGATATCATCAACTTCGGGTGCAAGAAGAAGACATTCCGAAGACAGCATTCCGTACTCGTTATGGACATTACGAGTTCACAGTCATGCCATTCGGTTTGACTAATGCTCCTGCTGTTTTCATGGACTTAATGAATAGGGTCTGCAAACCTTATTTGGATCAGTTCGTCATTGTTTTTATCGATGACATCTTGATTTACTCTAAGACGCAAGCTGATCACGAGCAGCATCTTCGTCTTACTCTGGAACTCCTGAAGAAAGAGCAACTTTTCGCCAAATTCTCCAAGTGCGAATTTTGGCTTAAAGAAGTTCAATTTTTGGGGCACATTATCAACGAACGAGGTGTTCATGTAGATCCCTCCAAGATCAGTGCGATCAAGGATTGGGATACACCTACTACTCCTACTGAAGTTCGTTCTTTTCTTGGTCTAGCGGGTTATTACCGCCGCTTCATAGAAAACTTCTCGAAGATTGCAGTTCCTCTAACTGCTCTAACTCAGAAGAAAATGCCCTTTTACTGGGGATTCAAACAAGAGGAAGCTTTTCAACACCTGAAGCAGAAGCTTTGCGATTCGCCTGTTCTATCATTGCCTGAGGGTGATGATGATTTTGTTGTGTATTGTGATGCATCAAAATTGGGTCTTGGCTGTGTTCTTATGCAAAGGAACAAAGTCATAGCTTATGCATCAAGGCAGTTGAAGATACATGAGAAGAACTACACCACTCATGATCTTGAGTTGGGTGCAGTTGTCTTTGCTCTCAAGATCTGGAGACACTATTTGTACGGCACAAAATGTGTGGTTTTCACTGACCACAAAAGTCTTCAGCATATCTTCAACCAGAAAGAACTCAACATGAGACAGCGACGTTGGGTTGAGCTTTTAAACGACTATGATTGCGAAATTCGCTACCATCCTGGTAAGGCGAATGTCGTAGCTGATGCATTGAGTCGCAAGGAACGTACTAAGCTTCATTGTGTACGTGTTCAATCTGTTATTCAAGCTCGATCCGATATTCAATCCCGCATTTCTCTAGCTCAACAATCCTGTGTTTCACAAGGTTTGATGGATAAGGAATTTCCCTATCACATATCACCTGCTCTTGAACTGAAGGACAATGGATCATATTACTTCATGGACCGTTTGTGGGTCCCAAGCCAGGATGATCTTCGTACCTTGCTTATGGATGAAGCCCATAAGTCTCGTTATTCTATTCATCCGGGCTCAGATAAGATGTATAAGGATCTTCGTATTCACTATTGGTGGCCTGGTATGAAGAAAGACATTGCCTTATACGTGTCAAAATGCCTTACTTGTCTTAAGGTTAAGGCTGAACATCAGCGTCCATCTGGTTTATTGGAGCAACCAGAGATCCCAGTTTGGAAATGGGAAAACATTACTATGGATCTTGTTACCAAACTCCCGCGCACAAAGAAAGGTCATGATGCCATCTGGGTAGTCGTTGATCGTCTTACAAAGTCAGCACATTTCTTGCCAATCCGCGAGGATTTTCCTACTGACAGACTTGCTCAAATCTATGTAGATGAAATTGTGGCTCGACATGGTGTTCCTTTGAACATCATTTCTGACAGAGATGCTCGTTTCACTTCTCATTTTTGGAGAACCATGCAATCTGCCATGGGGACCCAACTTAATCTGAGCACAGCTTATCATCCGCAAACAGATGGTCAATCTGAGAGAACAATCCAGACTCTGGAGGATATGCTAAGAGCTTGTGTGATCGATTTTGGTGGTAGCTGGGATTCACATCTGAAATTGATTGAATTCTCCTACAACAACAGTTATCACACTAGCATCAAAATGGCTCCTTTCGAAGCTCTCTATGGTCGAAAATGTCGTTCACCAGTCTGCTGGAATGAGATTGGCGAGGCTCAACTTACTGGACCTGCCCTCATTTTAGAGACAACTGACAAGGTCAAGAAGGTTCGTGATAACCTTCAGGCAGCTAGAAACCGTCAGAAGATTTACGCGGACCCAAAACGCAAAGCCTTTGAATTTCAAGTCGGTGATCGAGTATTACTTAAGGTCTCACCTTGGAAAGGTGTGATCAGATTTGGAAAGAAAGGAAAACTTGCACCTAGATACGTTGGACCATTCAAGATCGTCGAAAGAATCGGAAAGGTAGCCTACAGACTTGAGTTACCTCCTGAACTTGGAAATGTTCATCCAACTTTTCACATATCAAATCTCAAGAAGTGTACAGCTGATGAGAACTACTCCATACCGCTTGACGAAATTCGTGTTGGCAAAACACTGAAATTTGTTGAGAAACCAGTGGAAATCATGGAACGTGAAGTCAAGTGGCTTAAACGCAAGCGCATTCCTTTGGTCAAAGTTCGCTGGGAAGCTAAACGTGGACCTGAGTTTACTTGGGAACGCGAAGATCAAATGAAGGCGAAATATCCACATCTTTTTCCACAAGTTTCCTCTAAATAAATTTCGGGACGAAATTTCCACAAGTAGGGGAGACTGTAACAACCGTGCTTGTAATCACTATGAACAGTTCTGTTATCAATAAAACAATGTTATTTGATCCCAATGTTTGTTTTGTTATGTTATACATTTTTCATGTTTTGACTTTTATGTAATTCCAAACTCTACATCACTTTCTGGAGAGTTATACGCAAACTAGTGCGTAAACGTACTCAGTTTAATGCGAGAAATACTCCGGAACATCAACATATACTCAACATACCTTAAATAACCTTTACATAACTTAGAAATAAGTTTTGAAGGCTTTGGTATGGCAAAAACAAGTTAATTCGCTTACAGGGACTAAATATGACAAACTGCGAAAGTATGTCAATTTGAACTGTAACGAACATTCCGGAACATAACCATAAGTTAAACACACCTTAAATATCCTTGACATAGCTTAGAAATAGGCTTTGAGGGGTTCGGTGTGCTAAAATAAACTTTTGGAACATTCAGGGACTAAAAGTGTCAAAAAGTGCACAAGTTTGCATTTTCGCGCATAACTTACGTTCTGAATACATCTGGACATCCAAAAATTTATGAAAGCATGACTATATTTTATTTTAGTGTTCGCCTTAAGAAAAATCCATTCGTCGCGTCATTTGGATCGTTTTTCGCGCTTATGCGCATTCCGTCGTACTTAAGCGAACATCGCGTTCGTACGACAAAACGAACCATCATCCGGCATATTTTTGAACATGTTTTGAGTTCCCTATACTTTAGCTTCATTTTAGAGCCTTGAAATGAGGTTAACGGGGTTCAAACGCATCGAAAATCGCTTAAAACACGTGCAGGGACCATTTCTGCAAAATCTGCCAAAACAGGGGCCTAGCGTGACGCGAGGGTCCTTAGCGTCACGCGAGCCCCTATCTGGACCAGATTCAGTGTTTTTATCACAAGTTGCAACCAATTAAACCACAACCACATGTTTGCAACTTGCTTAATCACTAAGATTAGGAGCATATGTGGCTCCATAACCTTTGTGACAAGTGTACGCACGAGATTAAGGCACGATAATCGACAAACGATCCTAACGGTTACCCGAATACTATATATACCCCATGCCTTTCATTGTTTTAAGGCACAAGAATCTTATTAGTTGTGTTCTAAGTTGAAACCTTGTTTCATACCTGAACTATACTGATCTAGATTAGCATTCGGGGACCCTTCGTAAGTATTCTTTCGTTCTTTTCCTTATTTTTACTGCTTTTCGAGTCAGAAAGTCAAACTTTGTTTGACTTTCAGCGTTGGCCAGTAATGGTCAATGCGAAGTTCGTTAGAACTTCGCAACGTGATTGTAATCACGATGGTTATAGTCCCTTGGGACTATGCCTACTGATTACCACGTTGTCTAGGGTCGTAGGGTAGGCGATCTAATAAATCGCCTATACCTTCGAACCCGACCCAGTTTGGTCGATCATTAGGATCCGACCAAATACATTAGGTGACCATAGTGTAGGGAATAACCTTCCGAGGTTATACCTTATGGTCACGACGTGTAAGTAGTTGTATGATAGGTAGTTTATATGCCTTAGGTAAATTACCAGAATACCCTTTTCATACATAATTGGTAATTAAGCATATGTAACCTAAACTTTTGTCACGTAACTGATTTTGTAACATGTTTAGGCATATAATACTTGTCATAGGACTAGTTAGGCGGTCCGAACGCGTTTCACGCGCACGACGCGTTAAAGTAGCATAAGCTTCCTAAACGGGTCGTAATGGGTCGTAAACAATTATGTTAAGTTTCATTTAGCATGTAGGCTTTGTTAAACCATATCACGTGAGTTCCGACACTCATTTGGTTTACAAATCCTAATGCTACCCAGTCTTCCGAGATAGGTCCGGTTTATTAACATAGTTACCTATACTAGGTGCCGTTTGATTCCGAGATCTCTAGCATTACTTGGTGGTTATCTTTAGACAACTGAGCAATCTCAAGTGAGTACATAGACCCCTCTTTTACTGTTTTCCAAACTGTTTTGGGGTGGAACACATGTGCCTACTTGTTACTTTCATGCTTTCCTGTTTTCACATCATATACATACTATGTTCGTTAGTACATTATAGTACATGATTTCATGACATTTCCTGCTAGGTGTGCCCATTGTGTGCATTACTTAGTACATTGTTTTACATGACATTTCCTGCTAGGTGTGCCCATTGTGTGCATTACTTAGTACATTGTTTTACATGACATTTCCTGCTAGGTATGCCCATTGTGTGCATTACTTAGTACATCGTTTTACATGACATTTCATGCTAGGTATGCCCATTGTGTGCATTACTTAGTACATCGTTTTACATGACATTTCATGCTAGGTATGCCCATTGTGTGCATTACTTAGTACATCGTTTTACATGACATTTCACGCTATGTATGTTCATTTGATTACATACTTAGTGCATTGTTTTCACATGCTCACATTTTGTTATGACATTTGGTTTGTTTACATGGGACAATATATCCATTAACATTAGCTACGCCGTTCGTTAGTAGGTAGTGGTACCATAGGAATTGACAACTCCCGTTCCGGACATCCCAGGGTAAGGGGACAGAAAGGAATGACCGAATTCGTTGACATTAAGACAGATAGACCTTTAATTTGTTTAAAGGGTTTATCACCACAGTCGCCAGGCTTGGATGTATGCATATTCACAATACCACATAAATGTTCATATTAAATAGTTGCATGCATTTACACAAAACATAGCTTTGATTTAAACCAAGTTTTACTTCAATATCTTGTTTTTGTGCATATGGTTTAGTTGAGACATTTCACTTGCCATACATGACATTTTGACATCGACATTTTACACAAAGACATTTGACAAAGGCAATTGACATAGACATTTGACATGGATATTTGACATAGACATTTGACATGATTTACTTTTGACACATAACATGTTTGACAATTGTTTCACACTATATGATTTACATCTTGACATGAACACTTGACATATCATTCAATACATTTGACAATTGGTTTAAACATAGACTTTTTACATTGTTTGGTTTGGTTTGATTAAGTGATTAAGTAACGATGCGTGTGTAATATGATACAAGCATGGTGGATACGCCGCTGGTACTTCCTATATATAAGTGTTTGTATGGTATTACATGTCGTAACGTTATTTGAATCATTTCAATATTGAGAAATAGAACATTTTATACAAATAACATACTTTTCACAAGACATTGATTTACAAACAACTTATCTTATACAAACACATTTTTACATGGTTATTTATTTAACCTGACATTTACTTATACATATCATCTGATCTTATTGTTTTCAAATGATTTACAAGACAAAGCTAATTACAAGGTTCATGACTAAACATTTTTCTTAAACATAAGTCATGAATCCTATTTTCACAAACCTATGTATCTCACAGGCATTTTTATGCTGACGTACCTATTTTCACATGTGTTTTCAGGAGCTTTTCCGTAGGATGTTGATCATGATACTAGGGCGGACCTGTGCCTTAGAGACTTTAAAAGAAGATAGACTATGTTTAATTATGTTCTGAACTCTTTAATTTCCTGTTTGAAACAATGTAACACCTTTGTTTATAAATAAAATACAACTTTGTATGCCATGGTTATGAAACAATTAATTCTGTCGCGATCACGCCCCGATGTTTCCGCCGCGATTCGTTGTTATACGCGGTCGGGGTGTGACAAAGGAGGGTTACTACTTAGATCATGTGAGTGGGTAGGCGGAAACTAGAGGCCATTAATCCTCATTGTAGGACCGAGGGTCAGTAGCGGTAGATCTATCTGGGTGTAGCGAGCCCAACTCCAGGCCCAACAGAACGGACCTCGGGGTGACTTTGTACCCGACGTAAAAATCTGCTAGGTTTGAGTCTTCCTACAGCACTTCACACATATCATTGGCTTTGCAACCCAATGGTGATCTCTTTTTTCCTTATTTGCTACATACCAGGGATTTTTCATACATACAAACATAATACAAAGGTTTACATACTCACTTTTACATGAACTTGCTCAACTTTATGTTGATTTTTCAACTTACATGTATTTCAGGAAATTAATGGATCTGGCCAGGTATGCAAGAATGTTAAGCTGCGTAGGAGTAGTGATGTCATCCGAGTTTAAAGGTTGTGACTTTTGCCTGGATGAGTCGCAAGTCCTAAACTGTGTCTATTTCATGTTTTGTGGTTGTGTCTTATGAACAAGGTTTCTATTATGATGTGTTGTAAACTCGTTGCATGTGTCAACTCTAAAACAATGTTGTCGTATTTTACTTTTAAAACTTGAAGTAATGGATGATCATCATGGTTTTACTTTCATATAGCTTTGTTGTGATTAAGCTATGGTATTAAGAAGTCACACCAAATAAACCCACGCTTCCGCAAAGCCAGGGTGTGACAGCTTGGTATCAGAGCCTTGATCATAGCGAACTAGGATTCCTTCTCGAGTCTAGAATATGATCACTAGGGCTCTCACGAAAACATTTTTACATTGCATACACTAAACGTCCAGATCCAGGGCACAATACACTTTTCAAAGAATTATAATTCAGTCAGGGAGACTAAGAGAATTCAGTCGGGGAGACTGAGGGAGTTTAGTCGGGGAGACGAAGAGAGTTCAGTCGGGGAGACTGAGGGAGTTTAGTTGGGGAGACTAAGAGAGTTCAGTCGGGGAGACTGAGGGAGTTTAGTCGGGGAGACTAAGAGAGTTCAGTCGGGGAGACTGAGGGAGTTTAGTCGGGGAGACTAAGAGAGTTCAGTCGGGGAGACTGAGGGAGTTTAGTCGGGGAGACTAAGAGGATAGTCTAGGGAAGACTAGGATGATTACATGCTTACATTGTTATTACTTACACGCTTAATTGCTGATTATTGATATACGTGCATATGAGGTGAGTATTGCATACACTAATTGTTAATAATTTCTATGGATATACATGCTATGACTGTTATGTACCGGCACACATGTTGCACTATTTAGAAGGCGAGTTATCAGGCATTAATAACCCTATGGCCACCGCCACAGATAAGGAGACAGCATCTGCGTCAGAGATATTTACGGCAGACACTGAGAGTGATCCAGAAATGCTGACCAAGGACGAGGACGACTTCCAACAGTCCGCGCTACCAGATTTTGGGTGATACTTTACCAATTGCGGGTGGCTTCTCTGACAAGAATCTTTCTGTCACTCTTGTTTCAATCCATGACCACTCCATCACTGGTCATCCCGATGATGGACACACCATGGCTCCGATCCACGATGATGTGCCACCTGCGGACATTCCTACTGAAGGCTGGCTACTCGACAAACAATATATGACTACGTTGACATGCTTATCGATGGTCCTCCTACCAACGCCCATGAAGACAGAAAATTAGACGAGGACACTGTTACTAACTTCACTTCTTAGGACCCCTGTTAACAAGCCATCCTCTAATTCTAGCATGCATTCAGACTCCTTTGAGTCTGTGATACCTGCAACCTTACAAACTGCTGGATTACAACATTCTACTACTAACACAAGACGACGATGACATGGCTGCTGCTCTATCGCCTGCTCGAGACACCACACCATTACATGACCCAGAACCTGCTCCTGAGCTAGCTTCTGCACCTTTTGGGTCAGCTTGACGCTGCAACTGCTGGTCCTGCACACTTGCTTGATTATGACCATGTTCCTTTTAACTTACCATACTATGCATCCCTTATATCCGACCCAGTACCTGCACCTATTGAATCTCCTTTTCGTTGAGACACTTCTACCACACCTGCACCGCTGATGTCGCACCTATGAAGACCGACGCCCATTGCGTCAACATGCCTATCGCTTCCTTTCAAGACATACATGCACCCTGGAAAGGTACTCCAGGACAGTACCGCGTAACGATCCTTTTGCTACCACAGCATTTTCTACGGCCTTACAGGCCGCACTGTCTACTGCTTTCACCTCTACATCGCTGGACGAGCCAAATTAAGGGTTCCTATAATGCACTATGCAAATTTTAGACCCTTACCATCCCTTACATTATGGAGGCCACACACGAGATGAGTTGCTCCTGTAACATCAACTGCAGTTTAAGGATATGAGTCGTGGAATGTTGAAGCTTGAGCTGACACCACAATGGGCAACTTCAAATGCAAAACATTACATAACCAAAAACATGATTTAGATGCCTATATCACAAGACAGCATATTGTCTGAAAAGTCTATGCAAGACACCCTGTCCTCCTCCCTGTCTATTGCTAGCATACTTGAATCCACTACCTAACTCGAGGTTCCTTTTGCACTCTTGACCGTTGCTATTACACCATACACAGGATTTTGATGCTCAATCCTTTACTGCCAAGCGGCAGATCAGCTAATTGTTTCGACGCATACACAAGCTCGAGGAGGATTCCACTCAGGATAACAATTTCCTTTTCTTTCCTCTTCCACCTCAGTCACCAGTATGGTTGATTTCTGGACTATGCGGATTGCATTACAGTTGGGTAAAGACACTAATGATGAGCCGAGATTGTGAAGACTTTTGAAGACCACGTCTGATTATGTAATTTAGATATACTGATATATTTGTTGGGCAAGGGTAGGGTGACCCGGTGACCCAGTTAATGTGATACATTTTGTAAGACAATGTAATTGTTGTGACACCTGTGCCTCCACGGCTATCAAACAAATACCGTATCAATGAAATATTGTATTTCATACTTGGGATTTGTATAAATATGTGTATCCTTTGCACATATCAATTCTTGTTCTATTCCAAACTCTAAATCGCTTTCTGGAAGGTTATACGCGCACTGATGCGTAAATATAACCAGTTTAATGCAACGAACACTACAGAATAGTGAAATAGGTTTAACATACCTTAAATAACCTTTACATAACTTAGAAATAAGTTTCGAAGGCTTTGGTATGGCAAAATCAAGTTAAATCGCTTACAGGGACTAAAGTTGACAAATTGTGAAAGTATGCCAATTTGAACTGTAACAGACATTCCGGATCATGGCCATAAGTTAAACATACCATAAATATCCTTTACATAGCTTAGAAATAGGCTTTGAGAGGTTCGGTGTGCTAAAATAAACTTTTGGGTCATTCAGGGACTAAAAGCGTCAAAAAGTGCACAAGTTTGCATTTTCGCGCATAACTTACGTTCTGAATACATCCGGACATCCAAAAAATTTATGTAAGCACTAAAATATTATGTTTTAGTGTTTGGCTTGTCAAAAATCCATTCGTCGCTCAATTTGGATCGTTTTTGCGTTCGTTACGACTCCGGTCGTAATTAACCAAACAACGCAACCGTACGGCCAAACGAACCGACACCCGAGATATTTTTAATCACATTTTAAGTTTCCTATACTTTAAATTCATTTTAGAGCTTTGAAATGGGGTTAACGGGCCTTGAACATGTCGGAAATGAGCTTATTACACAACAGGGACCAAATCTGCCATTCTGCCAAAGTAGGTCCTTGCGCACCTCAACACTATGAGTGTTACGATGCGCAAGCAGTCCCCGGATAGCAGAAACTTGGCAGAAACATTGAATCAGGTCCTATCCTCTCTTGCACATGGTATTTCTCAATACAAGGGGCTCACATGGTATTGTAAAACCACTATCTTGAAGTGTATGGCCAAGATCAAAGCACGGTTTCCAAGAAACGATCCTAACGGTTCGAGAAACACTATAAATACCCAACCCCCTTCCATTCAAAACCCACCAAATCTGATCTAAATGCTATAAGTTGAGGCCTTGGCTTCATACCTGAGCTATTCGATCACGATTTGCTTGCGGGGACCCTTTGTAAGTGTTCCTTCGTTCTTCTATTGCTTTTCGAGTCCGAAAGTCAAACTATGTTTGACTTTCAGCGTTGACCAGTCAATGGTCAACGTGAAGTTCGTTTGAACTTCATAACGTGATCGTAATCACAATGGTTATAGTCCCTAGTGGCTATACCTACTGATTACCACGTTATCTAGACTCAGTGACGAGTCGTAGTTTGGGTCAAAATACGCCTTTACGCGTATTTTGTAACCAAACTACTCTAGGATATCAAAACCGTTTGTTTTGATATCAAAACCTATTTTCTAAACATGTTCTAGCATGTTTAGCTCGTCGCTTTTTAGTTTAGTGCTTATATAGGGTCGTAAGGTAAGCGATCTAAACAATCGCTTATACTTTCGAACCCGACCCGTTTGGTCGATCATTAGGATCCGATCAAACACATTAGGTGACCATAGTATATAGGGAATAACCTTCCAAGGTTATACCTTATGGTCGCTTTGTTAAGTAGTTGTATGATAGGTAGTTTATATGCCTTAGGTAAATTACCAGAATACCCTTTTCATGTGTAATTGGTAATTAAGCATATGTAACCTAAACTTTCGTCACTTAACTGATTATATAACATAATTAAACATGTTAGGCACATAATACTTGTCATAGGACTAGTTAGGCGAACGCATTTTACGCGAACGACGCGTTAAAGTAGCATAAGCTACCTAGACGGGTCGTAATGGGTCGTAAGAACTTAGGTTAGGTTTCATTTAGTATGTAGGATTTGTTAAAGCATACTACATGAATTCCCATACTCATTTGGTTTACGAGCCCTCATTCTATCCGATCTTCCGATTTAGGTCCGGTTTATTAACATAGTTACCTATATTAGGTGCCATTTGATATCCGTGATCTCTAGCATTGTTTGGTTGTTACTGAAGGACTACTAAGCAATCTCAAGTGAGTACATAGACCCTCTTTTACTGTTTTCCAAACATTTTGGGGTGGAACACATGTGCCTACTTGTTACTTTCATGCTTTCCTGCTTTCACATCATATACTTGCTATATTCATTTGTACATTTATAGTACATGATTTCATTGTGTTTTATGCTATGTATGCCCATTGTGTGCGTACTTAGTACATTATTTTACATTACATTTTATGCTATGTATGCCCATTGTGTGCGTACTTAGTACATTATTTTACATTACATTCTATGCTATATATGCCAATTGTGAGCGTACTTAGTACATTATTTTACATTACATTACATTTTATGCTATGTATGCCCATTGTGTGCATACTTAGTACATTGTTTTACATTACATTACATGCTATGTATGTTCATCATACTTAGTACATTCGTTTCACATCACATGCTATGTATGTTCATCATACATAGTACATTTGTTTCACATCACATGCTATGTATGTTTATCATACTTAGTACATTCATTATTCATTCACATGCCTACATTTTGATATGATATTTGGTTTGTTTTGATGGATCAATATACATTCATTAACACCGATCACGTCGTTCGTTAGTAGGTAGTGGTACCATAGGAATTGACAACTCCCGTTCCGGACATCCTGGGTAGGTTTGGATGAAAGGAATGACCGAATTCGATATACATAACTTAGATAAACCTTTAATTTGTTTAAGGGTTTATCACCACAGTCTCAAGGCTTGGATGTATGCATTCTCACAATACCGCATAGATATTTATATCAGTATAGCATGCTTTTGTTCCACAAAACATAGCTTTGATTTAAACCATGTTTTACTTCAATACTTTGTTTTTGTGCATATGATTTAGTTGATATATTTCACTAGCCATACATATCATTTTGGTTACACATTACATGATTTACATTTGACACATAAACATTATTGACATTGGTTATACATTACATGACTTACATCTTGACATAAACATTTTGACATATTATTCAATACGTTTGGCAATTGGTTTAAACATAGACATCTTACATTGTTGGTTTGGTTTGAGTAAGTGATTTAAGTAACGAGGCGTGTGTAATATGATACGAGCATGGTGGATACGCCGCTGGTACTTCCTATATATAAGTGATTGTATGGTATTACATATCGTAGCGTTATTTGAATTATTTAAATTTGGACATATAACATTTTATGCAAATAACATACTTTTGACAATACATTGTTTTACAAACAACTTAATTTATACAAACTCATTTCACATGGTTATCCACTTAACCATGTGTTATTCTCTTATTTATACATATCATCTGATCTTATCATTTTTCAAATGATTAACAAGACAAAGCAAATTACAAGGTTCATGACTAAACATTTTCTTAAATAATAAGTCATGAATCCTATTTTCATAAACCTATGTATCTCACTGGCATTTTTATGCTGACATACCTATTTTCACATGTGTTTCAGGATATGATGCATAGGATATATCAAGATACACTTGGGCCTTAGCGACAATAAAAGATGCAAGACTAGTTAGTTATGTTATGTTTCTTTGATTGTCAAGACATTGTAACTACTTTAATCAATAAAACAATATTTCAATTTCCATGTGTCATGAAACAATGATTCTGTTACAACACTCCCCGACGTTTTCCGCCACGTTTTGTTGTTCTACGTGGTCGGGGTGTGACAGAAAAGTTGGTATCAGAGCTCATGGTTATAGGAAATTGGGTTATTAGTAATGCTTTGACCTAGTCTATAACCTTCCTAGGACCCTAACGCGAGTTTACTTGCGTTTAGTCATAAAACAGTACCGTCACCTATCCTTAGGCGACGATCTCAACAAGAACATAAAATTTTAAAACCGCTTTGAAAACCAATCATCTGTTGTATGATGATTGATTACTAGGTTTTGAACCCTCAGTTATAAGGTTTTGAACCCCTTTGAATTTTCAAAATCTCGTCAAAGTTTGGGTCATATAATGTGAACACGTGCAAACTGGAAGAGTGAATGCCTGTACCCTGAGTTTTCTGTCGAAGGCTAGAGTGTTTATACAAATCCACAGTATTGGACCAGTCACTCTTACCAGGGAACTCTTGGGGTGAGTGTTCACTTATAGGCGAGCATGTCTTCAGTGATACATTAATATGATCCGCTTACTTTGATTTGTCAGCGTCTCATTTGTTTGCCTTAGGTAACAAACAAATGATCGCCAATTCTTATGCATTACCATTCTATTTTGTTTATCCGATAACCTTTCACTTGTTTCTTCTTATGTCTTTCATTTTCTTCTAGAATGTCTCTTCCTCTCATCACCGGTCAAATGTCCGAGCGAACAGCCAAATTTGCCCAGCAAATAGGCGAAGTGATTCAGAAATCTGTGGATTTAGGCATTACCATGTATCAACTCCAAAATGAAACCACTCAAGAGTCATCAAAGGAAGCAAAAGTCAAGCCTGCACCAAAATCAAGGAAGCGTAAGGCTTCAAGGAAACCCGTTGCAGTTGCACCTAATGAAGCGGGACCTAGCCAGGTAGCGACACCACCTGCTAAGAAGAAATACAAGGGAACGGCGCCATTATGCGACAAATGTAATGGGGATCACCAAGCTCACTTACAGTGTCATCTGTGTGCATCATGTGGGCGAATTGGTCACCTAGCAAGTGCTTGTCGATGTAACCCGAACCAAGGTGGTCCAAATCAACCACAAGCCAATCCTGCTCAAGCTCGCTTTCTGCCTGGATCGTGCTACAACTGTGGCGAGACGAGCCATTTCTGGAACAAATGCCCAAAGCTTGCTAATGCAAATCCAACCCACGGATGAGCAGTTGGCTGCCTAGAAGATGTTGCTGTCTTATGCTTTTGTTCTTTTGTTTTCTTGTAATGTGAAACAATCTGTTTTGTTTATAAATAAATTATAGTTCACAACTCTGATATACGAGTGTAGTTACATGTGTGTATGATTTTTCCTATGATACCTGCATTAAGGAACTATGTTCCTTACAAACTACTCTTGTGATTCTCTCTTACAAGTGATCGCTCATAATTTCCTCGAAAGTTCTAAGTACTCATTTCATTCTAAGAAACGAAGTACATGAAATAAAGTGAAATTATGAGTAATCGTGCTTTTTGCACATCTGTGCCTTTGAATCCTTGGTTAGATAACTAAGTATATTTCCAAATCTCATACCCATTACGTTCTGATTTTTCAACATGCATAACATAAGTTTTCAAAGCAACCTACATAATTTCAAAACATTCTATATACAGTTCGAAAACATTTTTTTTTATGGTGTATTTACTTAACATAACAAATGCACAAAGCTTTGTCTGTATTTTCAAAAACAACCTTCATGATTTCAAAATGTCTCAAATTCCTGAAAACAATATTAATACAATATATTTTCTTATCAAGTGCATGATTTCAAAAGCATCATTCATGTTTTCCAAAAACCTTATACTAAATTTCAAAATTCATCTCGCATGATTTTAAAACATTTTTATAAATATACTTATCTAAAAACCTACTTTATGATATATAAGGTTTCAAAAACATTTTTAGAACCCCATGCATATTTTTCCAAATATATTTTCCTCATACATTTACTTAACCTTCAAATTCTACTTCATATGTTGCCTTGACATATCTAGCATCTCAACTTCATAAGCATTTTACATCATGTTTTGACTTAAGCACGTCCAGTGCAAGGTTTCAAAACATCTTCAACTTCTAAAATCCATATGGGATCTTTTTTTTTATCTTCACATTTAGACCCTTGTGGATAATTATCATTCAATCAGAGTCCTTAATTGGATTCCTTATGTACCTTAATTCGAACATTTGGTTCCTTATAATCGAAAACGAATTTTTCTTTTAAAAAAAAAACTTTCTATCTTTATTTTTAGATTCTTGATAATGTTTAAAGTACCAAATGAAATCCACGAGATGGATTCCTAGTGTGCTGTAAATACATGTGCTCTGTTAGCAAAACAAATTAACAAATTAAAGATCTAGATAAAAAAATCTTTGTGGTTATATGACTATGTGTTTATGCATCTTGTGTTTTCTTTTATGCATTTTGTGTTTTTATATACTCTGGATATTCGTTATCCAAATCCTCGTAGAATTTTTCATATTTTCATATGAGGGATTCGTAGTAGGATATTCAAAAAGGTACTACCTTAAATCCTTAATGGGCTTCTATGTAATAGTTAAGACCCTTGGATTATATAGTACCACTCCATGATTCATAAGAGACCCTTTTAGTGGTCTAGTAAAAAAGATTGATTCACAATTTGGTTAACGAACGACATCTAATGATGTAGCTGAACAGACTCCTTGATAGTCTATTTAGATCATTTATTGATTTAATTAAAAGGACTCTATGGCGGTCTAGTCACACTCATCACAGGATTGTTCATTTGGTTTTACCCTACACATTATAAAATAGACTGTGTAAACTGTGCAAGGAATTGTCTAATTATGGACGCGTACATAATTATGAAAATTTAGTGCACAGAAACCCAGTAAGATTTATTATGTGTAAGAACCGATAGTGACAACAATAACAAAATGAGAACGATGCAATGGAGGTACGGTGGACGCACCAATGACGCTTCATATACTTGTATATAAGTATCCCTCTTACATTGCAAGCATGATGTTATTAAAGTTATTAGAAGTTCAGAACCCTAACCAATGTTGTTCGATCTTTTCAACTTCATGTTTTAAACTCTCACAAGTTTCCTCTAAATAAAATTTCGGGACGAAATTTCCTAAAGTAGGGGAGACTGTGACACCTGTGCCTCCACGGCCATCAAACAAATACTGTATCAATGAAATATTGTATTTCATACTTGGGATTTGTATAAATATGTGTATCCTTTGCACATATCAATTCTTGTTCGATTCCAAACTCTAAATCGCTTTCTGGAAGGTTATACGCGCACTGATGCGTAAATATAACCAGTTTAATGCAACGAACACTCCAGAATAGTGAAATAGGTTTAACATACCTTAAATAACCGTTACATAACTTAGAAATAAGTTTCGAAGGCTTTGGTATGGCAAAATCAAGTTAAATCGCTTACAGGGACTAAAGTTGACAAATTGCGAAAGTATGCCAATTTGAACTATAACAGACATTCCGGATCATGGCCATAAGTTAAACATACCATAAATATCCTTTACATAGCTTAGAAATAGGCTTTGAGAGGTTCGGTGTTCTAAAATAAACTTTTGGGTCATTCAGGGACTAAAAGCGTCAAAAAGTGCACAAGTTTGCATTTTCGCGCATAACTTACGTTCTGAATACATCCGGACATCAAAAAAAAATTATGTGAGCACTAAAATATTATGTTTTAGTGTTTGTCTTGTCAAAAATCCATTCGTCGCTCAATTTGGATCGTTTTTGCGTTCGTTACGACTCCCGTCGTAATTAACCAAACGACGCAACCGTACGGCCAAACGAACCGACACCCGAGATATTTTTGAGTACATTTTAATTTCTCTATACTTTAACTTCATTTTATAGCTTTGAAATGGAGTTAACGGGCCTTGAACATGTCGGAAATGAGCTTATTACACAACAGGGACCAAATCTGCCATTCTGCCAAAGTAGGTCCTTGCGCACCTCAACACTATGAGTGTTACGGTGCGCAAGCAGTCCCCAGACAGCAGAAACTTGGCAGAAACATTGAATCAGGTCCTATCCTCTCTTGCACATGGTATTTCTCAATACTAGGGCCTCACATGGTATTGTAAAACCACTATCTTGAAGTGTATGGCCAAGATCAAAGCAAGGTTTCCAAGAAACGATCCTAACGGTTCGAGAAACACTATAAATACCCAACCCCCCTTCCATTCAAAACCCACCAAATCTAATCTAAAGGCTCTAAGTTGAGGCCTTGGCTTCATACCTGAGCTATCCGATCACGATTTGCTTGCAGGGACCCTTTGTAAGTGTTCCTTCGTTCTTTTATTGCTTTTCGAGTCCGAAAGTCAAACTATGTTTGACTTTCGACGTTGACCAGTCAATGGTCAACGTGAAGTTCGTTTGAACTTCATAACGTGATCATAATCACAATGGTTATAGTCCCTAGTGGCTATACCTACTGATTACCACGTTATCTAGACTCAGTGACGAGTCGTAGTTTGGTTCAAAATACGCCTTTACGCGTATTTTGTAACCAAACTACTCTAGGATATCAAAACCGTTTGTTTTGATATCAAAACCTATTTTCTAAACATGTTCTAGCATGTTTAGCTCGTCGCTTTTTAGTTTAGTGCTTATATAGGGTCGTAAGGTAAGCGATCTAAACAATCGCTTATACTTTCGAACCCGACCCGTTTGGTCGATCATTAGGATCCGATCAAACACATTAGGTGACCATAGTATATAGGAAATAACCTTCCAAGGTTATACCTTATGGTCGCTTTGTTAAGTAGTTGTATGATAGGTAGTTTAT
>JARYGA010057010.1:0-33405 GCA_030545235.1 Helianthus tuberosus
TATGTTGGATGTGAATTAGGGTTGACGTTTTAGACTTATTTATGATATTTTGATTAATCTATATCGAAACAATTAGTGTTGTGGAATCTCTTGAGCAATCTGATTCGCTTAGTGCCGCGCCCCGATGTTTCCGCCATCGGTTGAGGTGTGACATTTTATACCCTTGTACGTGCATATAAGCTAGAGTAAAACACAATTATAGGGTTTACCAAACATAGAGCTTTTCAACTATAAAAACTACCAAATTTTTATGCCACATTAACATCGATATGTGAATATGTTAGCTAATTGAAACACCGTCGCTAATAATAGTCCTGTAAAGTAACTTTAGATTGAGACTGGAGAAAATCTATCTATTATAATAAAAGAAACAAACTTTTGGTACTATTCATTGAAGGTATCCTCAAATCTATACTTATCTTATATTAACTAAATAAATAAATACTAAATTAATATTAAATCTTATCATACATAAATAAAATATTAGCCTCAAGTCTAAATTGTTAATTTAATATATTTTTAAAACAAATACCTCTCTTTCCTAATTATCTTATATTAAATATATAAATAATAAATTAATATTAAATGTTATCCTAATTTATTAAAAATATAACTTTTTTTTATTATTTGGTATACAAAATTATATTTATTCAACTCGTGTAAAACAAAGGGCTTTTAAAAATATTTTTTTATTATTTACTATTCAAAGTTACATTTATATAACCCGTGTAATACACAAAGTTTTTAAAGATATAACTTTTTATCATTTGCTATGTAAAATTAGATTTATTCAACACGTGTAATACACATGGTTTATTAAGGATATTTTTTTTTTATTATTTGGTAGATTTTTCAACCCGACTATACATAAGTTTTTTAAAGATACGACGTTTTTAGTATTTAATATACAAAATTATATTTATTTAATCTGTGTAATACACATGGTTTTTAAAGATATAACTCCTTTTAGATCTATTCAACATGTGTAATATACGGGGTTTTTAAGGATGTAATCTTTTTATTATTTGATAAATTTATCCAACCCAATTATACAAGTGTTTTTTTTAAGATACGACGTTTTTAGTTTTTAGTATTTAGTATACAAAATTACATTTATTTAATCTGTGTAATACACATGGTTTTTAAAGATATAATTTTTTAATTTATTTGATATATAAAATTACATTTATTTAACCCGTACAATATAAGAGGTTCATAAAGATATAACTTTTTGTTATTTAATATATTTGAATAAGTTTACACACACTTTTCATGCATATTTGTTCGTTTCTCATTCTTTACATAATACATAATTTATTAACAAAATAAGTTAATTCTTACCGGACGATCGATCAAGCTTGAACCGAACACTTATTGACAACCTTGGGCTCTGATACCAACTTGTAACACCCTTAAATTTTTACTTGAATAAATAAAAAATTTAATACATTTTTATACCGAAAGATATTAAAATTAACATAAGTTTCATAAGTAACATAAACCTTAGTCAACTAATGACTAAGTTGGAACATTCAAAATTGTTTAAGTAATTGTTTACAACCCAGGAACAAAATCTAAGTATGATTAAAACATTGCGGAAGCTTCAAAAATCGTGTTCGGTTCTTCATCATTCGCTTGACCGCCATCCGTAAGATCCACATTGTTACCTATGGTCAAAAACTTTAAAACATTAGTTCTGACATGGTTATATAGTACGTGAATACCAGATCCAACATCAAAATATGAATAACAAAACATTGTTTTGTTTTCTGGTTCCACCGTAACTTACGGTGTCACCGTAAGTTACGGTAGGTTCTGAAATCTTTTGGTCCACCGTAAAACAGATGAAACCTGCCGTAAACATCTGGCCTTTACCGTAAGTTACGGTATTACCGTAACTTACGGTAGCTTCTGGAAATCCATAATTTTGTTTGTTTAGTTCATTTGCATTCAAACCCAACTCTTGGATTTTCGCTTTTCTAACATACCAATACATTAAAATCTCGAAATTTTAACATGTTATATATTGACCCATATGAAAGATCAATCAATCATATTTTTAAGCATTAACCATGCTACACTTGATTATTCGACCCGTTTGGCTAGTCTAAGGAATTTTCCTTTATTACGACCACCAACGAGTTCTAATCAAATTTGACCTTTTATTCACTATTGCGACATTATTACTTCAACTCAAAACAACTCTTATTCTATGATACGACTACTAGTGTGATAATCATCAAATTTACTTAATGTAACGGATCAAGTTACATACCTTTAAAGCAAGCCCTTCAAACGTGCGTCCACACCGGTTTGCCCGCTAGATGCCCTGGCTTCCTTTCCTATAGAGTTCAATCACTTTATGTTTAGAACTCTATGTTTTACATACATAACGCACATTTTGTCATACTTCATAATTATGCGTTTTTAACTTAACAATTCAGTTTCAAGCCTTCTTTGAGGCATTTCAACAAACACTATAAGGGCAGAATTCTTACATCTTTCATATTCATGTTTATAGCTTGCTAATTAGTTAACTTATCTTCAATAAAGCCTTCACATAGCATTTAAACATCATACTTTTCTGAAATCACCTTCTAATATCGAATTACACTAGAATAATCATTCTAAACCCTAGTGTTCATCATCATCATGTAAAACCCACAACCCACCTTCAAGGTGTTCATGGAATTTCCTGAATTTGGTCATGATTTCACATGTAGTTGGCTAGGTTTCACTTCTAGACACCATATCAACTCTAATCTAACCAAATAACACACATGCAACATCTAATTTCAGATTTTCCAAAATCATGAGAAATTCAAGTTGAGAGATTTCATCAGATTTTACATACCTTACAATCCTCTTGTGATGAGGATCATGATTCTAAGCTCAATTTTCGATTTTGACTTGGATTAATCCTTCAATTTGCAAGATTAATGAAGTTTTAAGGTTTTGGAGGAGTGGGGATCGCCCCCTGCTTTACTTGATCGACCAGACACCCCTAAATGGGGTGTTTGGTTTATTTTTATTTGTTTTATCCAATTTAGTTTCAAATTTAACAACTAAGGCCCCTCTACTTTGTTCAACCTATCATTTAGTAGCTTTTAACCCTATTATAGGCTATTTCTAGTCTTGTAACTAACTAGGTTAAAAATTCCTAGTTAGTAAATTCTCGTCTATTTATACTTTATAGTTCCAATATATAGTTTTATATTTTCGGGGTGTTACAAGTCCACCCCCCTTAAAAAGGGTTTCGTCCCCGAAACCGAAGTACGTACCAAATAATGTAGGGTGAAGACGTCGCATCTCCTCTTCGGACTCCCATGTAGTGTCCGAACCTTTCCTATGCTCCCATTTGACTTTGACTTGGTCAATTTGTTTATTTCGTAAATGTTTGACCTTTCGGTCTAAAATCTCCACCGGTCTTACCTCATAATTCAGACTATTATCCACTTCGATATCATCGTAATGGATATAGGCCGTTTCGTCTGCTAGGCACTTTCTTAATTGTGACACGTGGAACGTGCCATGGATTCCACTTAGTTCCTCCGGTAGCTCAAGGCGGTAAGCTACCTTGCCAACTCTCCCGATAATTTTAAATGGCGCAATAAACCTCGGGCTTAGCTTCCCCCTTTTTCTAAATCTAATAACGCCCTTCCATGGGGAAACTTTTAGCATGACCATGTCACCAACCTGGAATTCGATAGGCCTATTCCTTTTATCAGCATACGCCTTTTGCCTGTCTTGAGCTGCTTTCAAATGTGCCCGAACTATATCGATCTTTTCATTCGTGGCTCGTACTATATCTTGATGAGCGAGTTCACGTGGACCCACTTCACCCCAACATACCGGGGTTCGACACTTCCTACCATAAAGCATTTCGTACGGTGCCATCTTAATACTAGATTGGTAGCTGTTATTATACAAAAACTCGACTAACGGTAGGTGAACATCCCAACTTCCTCCAAAGTCGATTATACATGCCCGTAGCATATCCCCCAGTGTTTGTATCGTTCTTTCACTCTGTCCATCCGTTTGAGGATGGTACGCAGTGCTAATGAACAATTTGGTTCCCATTTGCTCTTGGAAATCTCGCCAGAAATTTGAAGTAAACCGGGTATCCCTATCAGACACGATGGATACCGGAACCCCATGACGTGCTATTATTTCATTAGTGTAAACTTCTGACATCTTTTCTGACGTATAAGTCTCACGAATCGGAATGAAGTGAGCACTTTTCGTCAATCTATCTACCACTACCCAAATGGCATCGAAACCACGATTCGTCTTAGGCAACTTGGTTAATAGGTCCATTGTAATATGTTCCCATTTCCAAACCGGAATTTCTAACGGTTGGAGTTTGCCATATTGTTTCTGGTGCTCCGCCTTGACTTGTAAACATGTCAAGCACTTTTCCACATACTTCGCCACATTCCGCTTCATTCCGGGCCACCAATAATTTTGTTTCAAATCATTGTACATCTTGGTCGCACCCGGATGAATTGAATAACGAGATTTATGAGCTTCATTAAGTAGAAGCGCCTTCACTCCACAAGTATGTGGGACCCATATCCTTCCGGATCGAGTCTTCAACCCGTGATTCCCATCCGACAAATCTTTCAATTGACCAATTATTCTTTCTTTCTTCCAATTCTCTTCTTTTACTGCTTCTAACTGCGCCTCTCGAATACGTTCAAGTATACCCGAGGTCACCACGAGTTGCATCGACCTTACTCGTATTGGGACGTAGTCCGCTTTTCTGCTCAGAGCATCCGCTACCACATTAGCCTTTCCGGGGTGATAATGTATTTCACAATCGTAGTCTTTCACCGTTTCCAGCCATCGCCTTTGTCGCATATTTAACTCCTTCTGATCAAAGAAGTATTTCAAGCTCTTGTGGTCAGTGAATATGGTGCACTTTACCCCATACAAGTAATGCCTCCATATTTTTAATGCAAATACCACCGCAGCCAACTCGAGATCGTGCGTGTGATATTTCTTCTCGTGTATCTTCAATTGTCTCGAGGCATAGGCTATTACCTTGCCCCGTTGCATCAACACGCAACCAAGCCCCGATAATGAAGCATCCGAATAAACCACCATGTCTTCGACTCCGTCCGGCAATGTCAATATCGGAGCTTGAGTTAACTTTTCTTTTAGCGTTTGAAACGCTTTCTCTTGGTCAACACCCCAAATGAACTTTTCTTTCTTTCGTGTTAGCTTTGTTAGCGGTGACGCAATCTTGGAGAAATCTTGAATGAATCTCCTATAATATCCCGCAAGCCCCAAAAAGCTTCTAATTTCCGAAGGGTTCTTCGGGGAATTCCATTTTGACACAGCCTCTATCTTTGACGGATCCACCAATACCCCGTCGGCACTTATGACATGGCCAAGAAATTGTACCTCTCGTAACCAAAAGGCACATTTAGAGAATTTTGCATATAACCTCTCTCTTCTCAGTGTCTCGAATACCTCTTGCAAGTGATGTGTGTGTTCAACTTCACTTTTTGAATACACCAAGATATCATCGATAAACACGATGACCGACTTGTCCAACATTGGTTTGCAAACCCGGTTTATGAGGTCCATGAAAGCCGCAGGTGCATTTGTTAGCCAAAATGACATCACGAGGAATTCGTAATGTCCGTATCTCGTGCGAAAAGCTGTCTTTGGCACATCTTCTTCTTTGACCTTTAGTTGGTGACACCCCGATCTAAGATCAATTTTTGAAAACCAGTTCGCACCTTGTAGTTGGTCGAATAAGTCATCTATCCTCGGGAGCGGGTATCGGTTCTTTACCGTGAGTTTGTTTAACTCCCGGTAATCGATACACATGCGCATGCTCCCGTCTTTCTTTCTCACGAACAACACCGGTGCGCCCCAAGGAGACACAATCGGCCTTATGAATCCCTTGTCAAGCAGGTCTTGGATTTGGGATATCAACTCTTGTAATTCCGACGGTGCAAGTCGGTACGGGGCTTTTGCTACGGGTTTCGCTCCCGGAATCAATTCGATCCCGAACTTTATTTCCCGTTCAGGCGGTATCCCCGGTAAATCCTCCGGAAACACATCTTCATAATCTCGTACTACCGGTACATCTCCAATCTTTCGTGATTCTTTTTCTGGTTCATTAGCGTATATCATGAATGCCTTGCATCCTCGCTTCATAAGTTTGTGAGCTTTCAACATTGAGCATACTATGGGGTTGCCACCTTTTTCGCCATATATGGTGACGTGTTTTCCGCTCGGAGATGTTAGTTTTATCTCTTTACGAAAACACACGACCTTTGCATGATGTTGAGATAGCCAATCCATCCCAACGACTACTTGAAATTCTCCCATTGACATCGGGATTAGGTTTATCAAATATTCTTCGTCATCAATGCTCAGTTTACAATTTTCACATACATCACAAACAATAAAGCTCTTGTTATTACCTATCTCCACTTCTAAGGGCACAGGTAATTTTGTTAGAACAAATGAAGGATGTCGAATAAATCCATATGAAACAAAGGATTTATTCGCACCCGTATCAAATAACACACGTGCAGGAATCGAATTTACAGCAAATATACCTGAGACCACATCAGGTTCAACCTTCGCTTCTGCGGCGGTCAGTTGAAAAGATCTTGCCTTTGCTTTTGGGGCTTCACCTTTCGGGTCCTGCCCATCTTTCTTTCCAGCAAGTTCCGGGCATTCCGACTTCTTGTGGCCCGTTCGATAACAATTGTAACAAACCGTCACTTTCTCCGGGCACGATATAGCCATATGTCCCGTT
This sequence comes from Helianthus tuberosus, assembly GCA_030545235.1. Lineage (NCBI taxonomy): Eukaryota > Viridiplantae > Streptophyta > Magnoliopsida > Asterales > Asteraceae > Helianthus > Helianthus tuberosus. The sequence goes on from JARYGA010057010.1 coordinate 6,782, forward strand.
TTTTTGCATATGGGACAAGGCTTATCCTTGTAACGACATTCGCCTTTATGACCCTTTCCGCAGATTCTGCAACTTGGCGACCCTCCTTTCGTATCAAATTTCTTTGCGGTTTCATTTGTTCGTGCCTTCTTAGCAGGGCTTGGGTTTACATCTTGTGCTTTCCGTTCACCCCTTTCAATGCTCTTTTTCAGTTCGATCTCCCTTTCCCGAGCAGCATTTATGATCTCGGTAAGGGTCTCGTATTTGGAAGGGGTGATAAATTCCCTATACTCAGCACTCAACATGTTATGATAGTAGTATATCTTTTGTTCTTCATTCGTCACTAGATCATCGCAAAACTTCATCTTATCCATAAACGTTGCTGTAATCTTGTCTATGGTCTCACTCTTGTGCCTAAGTTGCATGAACTCCTCCTTGATTTTATTCATAACCGCCTTGGGGCTATGATGCTTAAGAAATGGCGTCTTGAATTCTTCCCAAGTCATGACCTTAGCAGCTTCAATACCGATCTCTCTCTTTTTGTTATCCCACCAATCTTTCGCTTGACTCCTTAGTTGACCCGTACCATAGGCTATGTAGTCATCTTCATCACAATGGGTCCTCTCAAATACCCCTTCGATATCACTTAGCCATCGTTGGCACACTATTGGGTCAACTTCCCCATTATATATTGGTGGTTTACAAGCCATGAATTCCTTGTATGAACAAGGCTTTCGTCCTCCATGCTTTTCCTTTGCTAAATTTGAATCATCTTCCAATTTCTTGATTCTCTCTTCTACTATTGATAAAACTGTGTTTTGAATTTTATCAATAAAGCCCGACAAACTGTTTTCGATCGCCTTTCCAACCTCTTCGGCAATCACTTCTCTCATTTGTTCGGTGACTCTTGGCACCGCATCATCATTACCTCCATCTGCCATCTCTATTTCTGAAATGTTTACATAGGTTGTTAAACATTCCATTTATAACACATGTTTTACTTGTTTTGATTTAATCAAGTTCATAACTTGATTTAATCGTTCTTGTTTTGATTCAATCAAGTTCATAACTTGATTTAATCGTTCTTGTTTTGATTCAATCAAGTTGATAACTTGATTTAATCGTTCTTGTTTTGATTCAATCAAGTTCATAACTTGATTTAATCGTTCTTGTTTTGATTCAATCAAGTTCATAACTTGATTTAATCGTTCTTGTTTCATGCATTTCTTGTATTTGAATAAGTTTACACACACTTTTCATGCATATTTGTTCGTTTCTCATTCTTTACATAATACATAATTTATTAACAAAATAAGTTAATTCTTACCAGACGATCGATCAAGCTTGAACCAAACACTTATTGACAACCTTGGGCTCTGATACCAACTTGTAACACCCTTAAATTTTTACTTGAATAAATAAAAAATTTAATACATTTTTATACCGAAAGATATTAAAATTAACATAAGTTTCATACGTAACATAAACCTTAGTCAACTAATGACTAAGTTGGAACATTCAAAATTGTTTAAGTAATTGTTTACAACCCAGGAACAAAATCTAAGTATGATTAAAACATTGCGGAAGCTTCAAAAATCGTGTTCGGTTCTTCATCATTCGCTTGACCGCCATCCGTAAGATCCACATTGTTACCTATGGTCAAAAACTTTAAAACATTAGTTCTGACATGGTTATATAGTACGTGAATACCAGATCCAACGTCAAAATATGAATAACAAAACATTGTTTTGTTTTCTGGTTCCACCGTAACTTACGGTGTCACCGTAAGTTACGGTAGGTTTTGAAATCTTTTGGTCCACCGTAAAACAGATGAAACCTGCCGTAAACATCTGGCCTTTACCGTAAGTTACGGTATTACCGTAACTTACGGTAGCTTCTGGAAATCCATAATTTTGTTTGTTTAGTTCATTTGCATTCAAACCCAACTCTCGGATTTTCGCTTTTCTAACATACCAATACATTAAAATCTCGAAATTTTAACATGTTATATATTGACCCATATGAAAGATCAATCAATCATATTTTTAAGCATTAACCATGCTACACTTGATTATTCGACCCGTTTGGCTAGTCTAAGGAATTTTCCTTTATTACGACCACCAACGAGTTCTAATCAAATTTGACCTTTTATTCACTATTGCGACATTATTACTTCAACTCAAAACAACTCTTATTCTATGATACGACTACTAGTGTGATAATCATCAAATTTACTTAATGTAACGGATCAAGTTACATACCTTTAAAGCAAGCCCTTCAAACGTGCGTCCACACCGGTTTGCCCGCTAGATGCCCTGGCTTCCTTTCCTATAGAGTTCAATCACTTTATGTTTAGAACTCTATGTTTTACATACATAACGCACATTTTGTCATACTTCATAATTATGCGTTTTTAACTTAACAATTCAGTTTCAAGCCTTCTTTGAGGCATTTCAACAAACACTATAAGGGCAGAATTCTTACATCTTTCATATTCATGTTTATAGCTTGCTAATTAGTTAACTTATCTTCAATAAAGCCTTCACATAGCATTTAAACATCATACTTTTCTGAAATCACCTTCTAATATCGAATTACACTAGAATAATCATTCTAAACCCTAGTGTTCATCATCATCATGTAAAACCCACAACCCACCTTCAAGGTGTTCATGGAATTTCCTGAATTTGGTCATGATTTCACATGTAGTTGGATAGGTTTCACTTCTAGACACCATATCAACTCTAATCTAACCAAATAACACACATGCAACATCTAATTTCAGATTTTCCAAAATCATGAGAAATTCAAGTTGAGAGATTTCATCATATTTTACATACCTTACAATCCTCTTGTGATGAGGATCATGATTCTAAGCTCAATTTTCGATTTCGACTTGGATTAATCCTTCAATTTGCAAGATTAATGAAGTTTTAAGGTTTTGGAGGAGTGGGGATCGCCCCCTGCTTTACTTGATCGACCAGACACCCCTAAATGGGGTGTTTGGTTTATTTTTATTTGTTTTATCCAATTTAGTTTCAAATTTAACAACTAAGGCCCCTCTACTTTGTTCAACCTATCATTTAGTAGCTTTTAACCCTATTATAGGCTATTTCTAGTCTTGTAACTAACTAGGTTAAAAATTCCTAGTTAGTAAATTCTCGTCTATTTATACTTTATAGTTCCAATATATAGTTTTATATTTTCGGGGTGTTACAAGTCCACCCCCCTTAAAAAGGGTTTCGTCCCCGAAACCGAAGTACGTACCAAATAATGTAGGGTGAAGACGTCGCATCTCCTCTTCGGACTCCCATGTAGTGTCCGAACCTTTCCTATGCTCCCATTTGACTTTGACTTGGTCAATTTGTTTATTTCGTAAATGTTTGACCTTTCGGTCTAAAATCTCCACCGGTCTTACCTCATAATTCAGACTATTATCCACTTCGATATCATCGTAATGGATATAGGCCGTTTCGTCTGCTAGGCACTTTCTTAATTGTGACACGTGGAACGTGCCATGGATTCCACTTAGTTCCTCCGGTAGCTCAAGGCGGTAAGCCACCTTGCCAACTCTCCCGATAATTTTAAATGGCGCAATAAACCTCGGGCTTAGCTTCCCCCTTTTTCTAAATCTAATAACGCCCTTCCATGGGGAAACTTTTAGCATGACCATGTCACCAACCTGGAATTCGATAGGCCTATTCCTTTTATCAGCATACGCCTTTTGCCTGTCTTGAGCTGCTTTCAAATGTGCCCGAACTATATCGATCTTTTCATTCGTGGCTCGTACTATATCTTGATGAGCGAGTTCACGTGGACCCACTTCACCCCAACATACCGGGGTTCGACACTTCCTACCATAAAGCATTTCGTACGGTGCCATCTTAATACTAGATTGGTAGCTGTTATTATACAAAAACTCGACTAACGGTAGGTGAACATCCCAACTTCCTCCAAAGTCGATTATACATGCCCGTAGCATATCCCCCAGTGTTTGTATCGTTCTTTCACTCTGTCCATCCGTTTGAGGATGGTACGCAGTGCTAATGAACAATTTGGTTCCCATTTGCTCTTGGAAATCTCGCCAGAAATTTGAAGTAAACCGGGTATCCCTATCAGACACGATGGATACCGGAACCCCATGACGTGCTATTATTTCATTAGTGTAAACTTCTGACATCTTTTCTGACGTATAAGTCTCACGAATCGGAATGAAGTGAGCACTCTTCGTCAATCTATCTACCACTACCCAAATGGCATCGAAACCACGATTCATCTTAGGCAACTTGGTTAATAGGTCCATTGTAATATGTTCCCATTTCCAAACCAGAATTTCTAACGGTTGGAGTTTGCCATATGGTTTCTGGTGCTCCGCCTTGACTTGTAAACATGTCAAGCACTTTTCCACATACTTCGCCACATCCCTCTTCATTCCGGGCCACCAATAATTTTGTTTCAAATCATTGTACATCTTGGTCGCAACCGGATGAATTGAATAATGGGATTTATGAGCTTCATTAAGTAGAAGCGCCTTCACTCCACAAGTATGTGGGACCCATATCCTTCCGGATCGAGTCTTCAACCCATGATTCCCATCCGACAAATCTTTCAATTGACCAATTATTCTTTCTTTCTTCCAATTCTCTTCTTTTACTGCTTCTAACTGCGCCTCTCGAATACGTTCAAGTATACCCGAGGTCACCACGAGTTGCATCGACCTTACTCGTATTGGGACGTAGTCCGCTTTTCTGCTCAGAGCATCCGCTACCATATTAGCCTTTCCGGGGTGATAATGTATTTCACAATCGTAGTCTTTCACCGTTTCCAGCCATCGCCTTTGTCGCATATTTAACTCATTCTGATCAAAGAAGTATTTCAAGCTCTTGTGGTCGGTGAATATGGTGCACTTTACCCCATACAAGTAATGCCTCCATATTTTTAATGCAAATACCACCGCAGCCAACTCGAGATCGTGCGTGAGATATTTCTTCTCGTGTATCTTCAATTGTCTCGAGGCATAGGCTATTACCTTGCCCCGTTAAATTTGAGTTAAGGTTGACAAGCCCGGGAATGGGTAATTATGGTTAGAAACCAATGTTGATGAATTATGCAAGTACGTAACTACGGTTTCGTTACATTATGTTGATTATGTATTTTTGTTAGTCGAACTTGAATTAGCATATTATGTGAGCTTGATATATAGTTGAAGTGACGAAGTTCACTAGATAAACAAACAGGTCCAATAATGGTTAGAAATAGTTTGGTGTGTTGTGAAATGGTGGTTTTCATTAGATAACCAAACGGGTCAAACAATGGGTAAATTGGTAGTGTTTGAAGTGATTTGATAGTCACTCGTTTGAATGCGAATCATGAAAGCGTAGGCCGTTGAACGGACACGCCAAAAGCTTAGTTTTTTCTTAAAAGAACCCATGATATTGGGTCAAAGGTTTTGGATCAAAATATGTTGATATAGTGATAATATTCATGATTGAAAATGTTATTAACAAGTGCGACATAGTGTGTGCGTAAATTTTTAGAATGACAATGAAACACCAATGTAGACAAGCCCGGGGAAAAGGGTAACTTAGTTTAGAAATCCATAAGAATGAGTTTTATGGTTTGATATATTACCAAACGGGTCGAATAAATAAAAGGGGATTTTTAGGCGATCAGCCTATACACAAGATTTTTTATGCAAATAGTGATAATAAATGGATCGTATTTTAATTACGGACACGTAGGAAAAAGAATAACCAAAAATGGACTTGTAGATAAAAAGTTATGGCAATTTGAAGTTTGTTATTTTTGTAAAATTGGAGTTGGGCAAATATGCAGGTCCAGAGGGTGGACCCGCTGGAAAACAGACTCCCCCGCGGAACGCGAGGGGATGAGTGAATGATGGCACGACACGTGAGGCCTGTCGCGGCCCGCGAGCGAATTAAAGAAATCTCTCGCGTGGCACGAGAGACTTAGATCTGAATTTTTATTTTTGATTTCGTTTGTTTGATATTGGAACTTGTTTATTCTTGTTTCTATGCTATCAAAACTAACTTTTAAGTTGGTTTTGACATTAGGTTAATGTAACTACCATCCGGATGCCGATCAAGCAACGAAGTGAACCGAACACATACTTAATGAAGCTTCCACGATGTCTTTCTATTGTTTGGTTTAAAAATGAAAGTTGTAAACACTTGATACTATATTTTGAATACTTTATTCATGTAAGAACGTAACTTGACAAAGTTTTATTGAAGGGTCGTATTTTCATATAAAATGCCTATTTAGAATTAAACTCGTGTTATTCTTAGACGGGTCTTACAAGTTGGTAATCAGAGCTAAAGGTTGTTAACAAAGCGTGTTCGGTTCGGAGCTTGATCGAAAATCCGGTAAGAATTAGTCATTTAGTAGATTTTATTAGAATATTAGAAAAATGAAATTGATTAGATGTGCATGGGAAGAGTGCGTAATACACTCAAACCCGGAAAGTGCACCAAACATGAATGGTCTAAGAAAGTTGTGAACTTGACTAAACCAAAGCGAAAGATGCAAATGATATAGAATGAAATGTTTAACAATTATTATAAACATTCAAATTCAAGATGTCTGATGAAGGCAATGATGATACGGTGCCAATAGTCACCGAACAGATGAAGGAAATGTTCGGTGTAACCGGGGGCGAATTAGCATCTCAATTAACTGAAGAGATGGAAGCTAAAATTTCCAAGGAAGTCGGAAAGGCAGTACAAGCCAGTCTACCATAGTTTGTCGAGAGACTACAATCCACAATCTTGCTAGTAGTGGAGGATACGATGACTGAATTAAAAGACAGTCTCTCACAAGAAAAAGATGACTGGAGAGAGTCGGATGTGAACCCAAGACCCGTAAAGAAATCAAAGCCTAATAAAGCTTCTAAGAAAGGAGTTACAAGAAGGGGGTCACCTCAGTGTAAAATATGTGGGAAAACTCACCAGGGCAAATGCTACTTTAGAAACAAACCATGTCCTATTTGTAGAAAAGTGGGACATGTGGTTGCAAATTTCCCAGGGAAGGTGTCAGTGTGTTATAAATGTTATAACCCGGAACATAAAAGGTCTGAATGTCCGAAATTGGTTGGAACCGAAGACACAGTCTAATACCCCGAAAGAGAAGGCAAGGTCTCCCCACATGACAGCCGCAGAGGCTAAAGCTGAACCTGATGTCGTTTCAGGTATCTTTCTTATAAATTTAATTTCAGCATAAATTTTATTCGATACGAGTGCGAATAATAGTTGCATATAGGCATACAAGAGTAGTAAAATGAGTGAATTACGTAAAAGAAATACACACATATATATATATATATATATATATATATATATATATATATATAGGGTCGGGATTTAGAGAAAACGCTCAAAAGTGTGAGAACGGTGAGAACGCTTATGGGTCGTCCGATCAAAACAATCCATGGACTAGATTGCGCGGTGGCGTTTTCGTAAATAACATCAATTTTATTATGTGGGATGCGCTTCATTAAGGGTAAAAGAGTCTTTTACCGCTCATATTCAAAACGCCATCAAATGATAAAACGCCATTCAAAAAAATAGAATGCCATTAAAAACAAAACGCCAAAAATTAGTAATAAAACGCGTTGGATATTACAGGAAGATGAAACAACACAGTAACTGAATTTCAGTTATTAACATTTATTAGAAGAAATTCCCTCCTAAATTACGCGCCAAAAACATCATAACCAAAAACATAGCTTCCATAATCACTTCAATCTATCCATTTTCTGCAAAAAAAACATCAAAAACGCCAACTTAACCAAAACGCCAAAAATGGCAACAATCGTTTCATGGAGATACACTCAGGGAATCAGGCGATACGTCCTCCGTTTTGAAAACAGAAGGAAGGTGTTTGTTAAGACGGTCAGGGCAATTCTGAAGATGGAAGAAGAGATACAGAGGCGAATCTTATCCATTGGCATCGCTCTAGACAACGAATGCCATGAAACACATATGCTTATGAAAGCATTAACCAGCAAATTTGGACCAATTAAAGTAGATGTGAAGCCGGACCCTGTCATGACATCATGGCGTTTTGATGATGAAACAGACATGGTGACCGTTACATACGACAGCGGAGAGCAGGAAGTCTACTGGCTAGAGAACATCATGACAAAGCAACGTCTGGGTTTCATGGAAGAATTGCATAACGCCACTTGTACCAACACAGAAATAGACTCAAAATTGGAGTTAATGCAAGACATGTTCAAGTGGAGGCTTTAGAATCTTCAGGAACAAGAAGTTGATGAAGGTGAAGGTGATGACATGGATGAAGATCCAGATGAAGACTCCGAGGAGGAAGAAGATGACGCAAGTGATGGATACTATTCGGATAAAGTACCTTCTGACGAAGGCTTTTAATTTGTTTTCCTCTTTTTTTTTTTCTTCTATGTAATCTTCATTTTGATTTTTTTTAAGATAATTAAATGATATATTCTCCCTTTATTAGCAAAATGCCAAAAAAAATACTAAAAATGGTTATTCCTTACAAAACGCCAAAAAAAAAAAAAAAAATTCCTGCTTAATATTTTATTTACTTTGTTATTGTATTTTGTCATCTTGGTCTGCATAAGCCATAAAAAAACGCCAAAATTAGAAGATGGGACGTCTATCACCTGTAAAACAGATAAAAACTGATCAACACAGTAAATACAAAAACAGTAACTAAAAAGACAGTTACTTTATTACTATCATTTATTACAATAAAAAAAGTCCTGCCTAAACTACGCGCCAAAAAACTCCTATAACAGAGGGGTCTATACACAATGAAATTGATCACACCCAGAAAACACAAACGCCATATCCTCTAGAAACCACTCACTTTAAAACGCCAAAAAATGTTAGTTAAAAAAACCAAAGATGTCAAAGCTTTCACTGAAATTGATTCTTCTTCTGAAGGGGTTATCTTAATAATATTTTGCTGAATGAGATGTACAAATATTCAAGAAAAAGAGACTGATAACAGTGATATGTCATCATGTGAGCTTTGTTCTTGATGAATATCGGCATGGAATAAAGAGATCAACACAAGTGTAACATGCTATTTTGGACTCCATTATTATAAATAGCATCAAGCAAGAGTTAATCTTCAATGACATGCCACCAAACAAGAATATCACACCAAAACACATGATGCCACTATGCAGCTTCGTCTGAAAAAGACAGGGTTTATGTAGTAAAGTTGGCATCTAGCTAAAGTATTCAAAAAATGTTTAAAACGCCAAAACAAATTCAAGAAGATAGAGGCTGATGACAGTGAAGATTTGGAAAAGAAATTAGATTACCATTTTTTATTTTCATTTTATATTTTTTTGATATCAAGTTATATGTTGTTTTGTTATCTAATTCTCTATAAATAAAATGTATATAAAACGCCAAAAACTTCAAACACCAAAACGCTAGTAGTATGAAAACTGGGAGAACGGGTGCTGGCAAAGCACCTTGTAAAATGTATTAAACGCCAAAAAAACTGGTCTTATTGTAATCTTATACAAATATTAATGACTCGTAGTGAATTATTATACAAAACAACACAAAACGCCAAAAGAAATTGACCAAAAAACGCTATAACGCCAAAAAATTATCTATGTGACAAAAAAACAATTAATTCAACGCCAAAAAGTTTAATAAATACAATTAACGCCAAAAAAAACTTAGACGCCAGAAAATAATATACCGCGTTGGGAAAATAATAGAAGATTGAAAAGACAAAAAAACCCCTGGGACCCTGATCATGTCCCGCGCCACGTGTTGGGCCAAGATGCGTTCTCACCGTTCTTACACTTTTGAGCGTTTTCTCCTGATCCCGTTTCTATATATATATGTATAAGAAAATAAACAATGGTGAGCATGTGAAACCGAGGCAAAAGTAATCATGATAAATATTGCCATGGGAAAGAGTGCTACACTCGAACCCGAGAACTTAATAAAGTAAATAAATGATGTATTGTGAAGGAGTGTAATAACACCCGAACCCGGGAATTTGCAATAGTAATAGAAGACATGGACAAGGTTATAGACTAGGCCAAACCAAACGAAACATGTAGAAACATCGTTTATATCAATAAACGATGTGGATAAATGCCATACAACGATATGGAAAAATAAAATGAAATGAATTGATTTGTTATTGTAACAATGGATTAAGATAAAAAATGGGAGATTAAGATTCGGACAGAAATATACTCGAGAAAGAAGCTAAATGGATAGTACGTATTATTCGCTACTGTGAATAATGAAATATCAATAAATATGGATTTAGAAACTTGGGTATGGGTAACTACCCAAGTAACATGTTATTAATAAAATCCTTATGAGGAAGAACGATAATCACATTGATGGGTGTGATTGTATAAAAGATTAGTAAAATAAACGTATCAAAAGTATTGGAACGAAAACGGGTAAAACCCCAAAGGCCGTATAACAATAGCAGTGGTTTTACCGAATAAGGTTTAAGAAATAAACCTTCGGGACATTGATAAAAGAGACGAATCTAAGGGTCACTAACAAAAGAGAGATGGTGTTTGAATCAAAGTAAACAAAAATATAAATCGACAATTTAGAATGTCAAGGCATAAGGACAAAGTTTGACTATCATAATTGATAAAATTCACATGAACAAGTCACGAATAATATGAATAAAAGAATAAAGGACCTGGTTGGATAAGGCAACAGATTTCGCTAATGCAACCAAATAGAGCAAAACGAAGTCTTAATACACGCCAAAATGGCTGCTAGGATAATGACCTTGGTAAAGTACCGATAGATGGGTAGGATTTCAGATATATGCATAAACCAAGAGATGGGAGTGCGGATTAAAAGTCAAAAGACTCGGATTAAGAATTATGACTAAAAGACGATAAAATTTCGCAAACCTTAAATTTTGATAGTTATGTTCAACTATTTCAATATTGAACGGGTCGAACAAAGTATAATGCTCGGTAGTGCAAATAAGCGCGAACCATTAATGGGAGCACAAAATATTAATAAACCTATGCAATGGGTCGTGTGAGTGTATAAAAAGGAAAATTCAAACCAGACAACGGAAGCATTAAAGCATTAAGATAAAAGAACTCGGGTAACGGGTTGTAAATAAATAAATGTGTGAACCGGATACTGGTGAGTGGAAAACAAATCAGTGCATAAATGACATAGGAAGTTATAAAGTTGGAAGATTAGTCCAAAAAGAAAACAGGTGTAGCCTTAGACTACGGTCAAATCGATAGAATTTGAAAATGAAAATGAATGAATGTTAGGCTTGAAATGGCGCCCTGACACCAAAGATGAATTTCTAAGAATACGAAATGACACAAGCAAAAGATGATCCACGGGATCATCATAACCTTTGAAATTATAAACGATGTAAAGGTTTAAAGGACTAAATGAGCCTCACGTCACCAAAAGAAAGGAATAAACTATTTGGGGCCTCACAAAAAGGGGGGAGCCTAAAAGAAATAGCCTACAAGGCTAAGCGAAAGAACCTACGGGTCACTTGGGTAAAGCGTGGGAACTAGTTATGATTCCCCGCATAAAACAATAACAGAAAAGAGTAATTCTTGTCGTCAATTTCTCGATATGATTAATTGACACGTGATAAAGAGAAAAACGTTAAACTAAAATTCAGTTTTAGTAAGAAACAACGTACAAACAAATATGAATATTATGAGAGAAATTAGAAAATGGTTAATGCTAAAGGATATGCGTCTTAACGCCGATAGGTGTAAGACGATGCATTCGAAAGAAAGATTCATAATAATGAAAAGCCAACGTAAAACTAAACATGACATGATGTGATCACAGACACAAAAAGTGATATAGAATACAACCATGTTGTAATGTGAGTTACAACAACAACCATACCCAGTAAATCCCACAAATAGCAAAGCTACTTATAGGGTCTGGGGAGGGTGGGATGTAGACAGACCTTGTCTCTATCCCTAAGGATAGAGAGGCTGCTTCTAGAGAGACACTCGGCTCCAAAAAATAAACATGCCAACACACCAAGTCAAACAATATAGAAATATCATACAACATCATTTGGACATAATATAATGTAAATAGGAAGCCACCAATACCAAGAAAGTGATCAGAGTGACACAATATAATGTAAATCATGTATAATAGCATACAACATCATTTGGACATAAACACCAGAAGGCAATCACCGGTAAAGTTACTTTAAGAATAAGAAATACACACATCCCTAAAAAACACCTAAGACCTTACTGCAATATCCTCTAGAAGTCCTAAACCCTAATCCTATGCCTCCACCAAGTCCTGTCTTGGTAAAATTATAAGCACGCAAAGGGCCGATGACGACAAAATAGTATACCCGAATGATGAGGTATGAGGTAAAATGGTGACTAATCAGTCTAGCCGGTAAAGCAATTTATAGTCAAAGTAATGCTGTGACCTATGTAAAGCGTTTGTCAATGTAGGATTAGCGTGAAGTAAACATGTTGACGGACTCAGTGACCGGGTGGTCTAAAGACGACTCGGTCAAATAGGCGACAAAGATAGGAAATAAATGATAAAAGGTTACGGTCCATGAGGACATATGCCTAAAAGACGCACATGTCAATACGAATGAAAACCTTATACTGGAAAAGAAAGAATGCCTTGAAAAACGAAACTAAGATAGTTTGGTCCAAACTAAAGGACTACTTAAAGAAGGTTTCGGGGACGAAACCTATTTAAGGGGGATAGATTTGTAACACCCCGAAAATATTAGAAATTAAATAAATGACCATAACAAATATGTTGGTCACAATTAAGGATAAAATAACTAGGAAAAATTTAACCTAGTTAATTATGTGCCTTGAAATATTAAGGAAAACATGGTTAAACTAACCAAAATAAAACTTGAGAATAAGTAGAGGGACCAATAGTGACAAAATCAAAAATGGTTTTTATTAAATAAAACTTAAAAATCCAAAACACATATTGTGTGTGTGTTTTGGTCGAAGAAAACACAGGGGGCGAACAAGCTTATCCACTTGAACCCTAGTTCTTGCAATTCCATCAAATTGCAACGGGAAATCAGTTCCAAATCGAAATCCAAACTCGAATTAGTGATCACCTTCGCGAAAGGATCATAAGGTATGCTTAATTTTGTTATTTGGTTTCATCTTGAGTTCTAGATGAACATGGGAAATCGAAATTTGAGTCTATATGTTTGATGTTTGGATGAGATTAGGAATGAAATCATGTCTAGGAGTAAACCCTAGTCAATAATTTCATGCATTAGTCAATAGATATGAGATTCATAATCATCCATTTGTGTGTTAAATGGGTTTTGTAGAAAGATGATGAACACTAGAATTATGATTATCAATCTAGTGTTATTTGAGCTCCATGAAATAAGTCTAAGTATTGATGTGTAAACTAGATATTTGAAATTGTGAAAAATGCTCAAAATTGGCTAAATAACTAGTCATGGAACTTGATTATTTATTTTGTAAAGGTGATGCCTTTTAGGTGTTTGTTGAAATGCCTAAAAGAAAGTTAAACATTGATTTTGAACAAAAACGCATATTGGAATGTTAAGACGAATTATGTGTTGTATGATATAATAAGAATTCTAAATAAATCGTTGATTGAACTCTATAGGCGAGGGAATTGAATCCTCAAGCGGACAAGCCGGAGCGGACAAGCGCTTGAAGGAAAAGCTCTAAAGGTACGTAACTTTCGGTTTCGTTACATTATGCATAAACAATGGTATTAGAAATATTAATGGGATTGTAGTGTAAATTGCGAGTTTGGTAAGTCAACGAAGTGATGAAGTTCACTCGACAAATCGAACGAGTCAAAATAAACGATTAAAGCATGTTTGGAAAGTCAATGAAGTGATGTATGTAGGTCCCGTAATCCCGTATGGATCTTAACAAGACTGGTAATTAATCAAGGATGCGGAATCTCCTTGATTAACATTCGAACACAGAAACAAGAACGTGTAGAAGAATAAGAACTCGAACACACAAACTTTCAAACTGATCTTCTGTGATTATCAAACCTTAGAAACGTTTTACAATCACTAAGATCTCCAAGAACCTAACAGCCGATTTCTGTTTGTTCTAAACTCTCAAACTCGAATGCTCTCCACAATCTCCAAAAGTCTAACCCTAAAATTCTAGTCTAAGGTTGTTTATATACACACAGCCAAGAACTCGAATTGGGCTTTGCCCATATTACATTTGTTACATAAACTTGGGCCTAATAGACTTGATAAAAACTTGGACTTGATTGGGCTTCAATATATCGAATTCCTTTAAGTCTTCATGATCCAATCTTCTGTTTAATATCCAAAGACCAATCCAAAGCTGTTGTCACATAACATGCACCAACAAACTCCCCCTTGACAATAGCTTGCAAAGGAAACTTTAGTCTTCAGAATCTCACAGTCTTTGGTCTTTGGATAGCGTCAGCTTCAACATGAACTCTGTCAGCAACAGACTCCCCCTAAGCTGATGTATCCAATCACCAAATCTTCCAAGTTGTGATTTAGCATTCCCAATAAGTCTTCACAACATCCATTCTGCATTGTAGAAGGAGGATTCTACCAAGCAGCAACAAACTCCTCATCTCTTCACAGCAACTCTCATCAACAAACTGCTTCAATCTGTATACTATAAAACAAACATCTCGAGAAACCATAAGAATTTTTCAACAAAGGTAAACAATTATTATTATTATTCAAGAGATAGTTAAACTGTAACACAGATTAAGCATTTTCAAATTAAGCACCAACACGCAATAATTTTTATTCAAACAACTTATAACCTGCATGATTTAAAATTTTGAACCCACTTTCTAACATCGTCTCCCCCTATCGGTAACAACTCCTCCAAGAATAACAGTTTTCCGTACGTTAAGAATTTTAACAGAAAAATACACTATTTTTGGATTTTTGTATTTTCTGAAAGCAAATAAATACAAAAAGCAATAAACACTCTATTTTTGTGAGAATCATCGGTAAGAAGATCATATCAGCACAATCAAACTGTTTCACACCATTAGTTAATTCTTTATGTAATTTTTCGTGAAAAGCAGTCCAAGACGATTACCAGTATGGTCGTCCACTTAAACAAAATGCATGAACATTTCAAGTACCATTACCGTATGATACGTTAAGGTAATTTTATTTCTGATATATTAGTGTGTCCCGCTTCAGGATATACCCCCGCGATCAAGGTATGCACAAAGATTCATCGTAGTAGGTGAGTATACTGAATTCATCCGTTTTGTTTTTCAACGTTTAGATAATTGGTGATCAGGTCAGTACTTCCGTACAGCAAAGAGACCAAAATATCTAACGAGGGCTAAGACAAATACCATTTTTGGTACGATTTATGCATTTTGCACATTTTGAATGACTCTCTAGGAGAGCTTCTTCATTTATGGGTTTTGGCATATTTAGCTCTTTTAAGATATCCTGGTTGTGCCTAGGTCAGCATGTATCTGGATGCAGCAGAAGGACAACCCTGATATCCCCGGATGAAATAACAGTATAAAGACCCAAAACCTCAGATTTTTAGCAATCTATCAACGCAAGATTTAAGGTCATTAAACCATACACCACTGATATGTTACCCAATCATACTCAGTGCATTTAGGTTTATATCACATAGGTAAGTTGATTATTTCATGCTTTTGCCTACTGGTACATCATATAATGAAGCTGCTATCACACTTAAGCAATTTAATTCATTTTCAGTGTGACAGTCTAACTTGCTGATGTACTATCATTTCTTCTTTTTCACACAGTGATAACTCCTTTTTGATTTTCTATTTTTTATGTTTTTGATTTTTCAATGTTTTTGTATTTTTGATTTTTTAAGAAAGCAGTAAACTATTTACAAAAAATTCTTATGAAAAACCAGTTATTCAGGATTCCTCATCCCGTTGAGTTCGACTAAATGTTCAAAGCGAGCTCTATCAAAAGCTTTAGTGTAAAGATCAGCAAGGTTATCTAGTGTGTCGACTCGGTGTAATTCAATTAGTCTCTTTTCAGCACAATTCCGTATAAAATGATGACGTATGTCAATATGTTTAGTTCTACTGTGCCTTACGGGATTATTTGTGATTGAAATAGTGGCATTATTGTCTATCATAATAGGAGTACGAGTGAAATCCAAACCGTAATCGTGCATCTGCTGTTGAATCCAGAGAACCTGAGAGCAGCAGCTACCCGCAGCAATATATTTGGCTTCACAAGTAGAGGTAGACACACAAGATTGCTTCTTGCATTGCCAAGACACAATCCTGCCTCCTAAGAACTGACAACCACCAATTGTAGACTTTCTGTTCGACTTGCATCCCCCAAATTCTGAGTCATTGTAAGCGACAAAATTCAGATCACTATCAGCTGGATACCATAACCCAAGTTTAGGTTTCCCCTTCAACTAATGAAGAATACGCTTCACTGCTTTCATGTGTGACTCTTTTGGATTAGCCTGATATCTGGCACACAGACATACTGCAAACATGATGTCAGGTCTTGAAGCAGTCAAGTACATTAGAAAACCAATCATTGCCCTATATTGAGTAGGATCAACATCTTCCGTGCTTTGATGATCTGGGCCAAGATTGTGATTTTCGTAAATGGGTGTGTTGAAAGTAGAGCAATCATTCATTTTGAACCGATTCAAAATGTCATACACATACTTCGTTTGATGAATAAACATCCCATCCTCCTTTTGATCAACTTGTAATCCCAGAAAGTAGGACAACTCACCCATAGCGCTTATTTCAAACTTGCTCTTCATCACCTTCTCAAACTCTATACACATGTTCTCATCTGATGACCCAAAGATGATGTCATCCACGTATACTTGTACCAGCAGAAAATCATCCTTCTTCCTCTTGATGAACAGTGTACTGTCAATCTGACCTCTTTCAAAACCATTATTGATCAGATGTGTAGACAGTGTATCGTACCACGCCCTGGGAGCTTGATGTAATCCATACAAAGCCTTATCAAGTTTGTAAACTCGATCTGGATAGTCTGGATCAACGAACCCATCTGGCTATGAAACATACACCACTTCTTGGACTTTCCCATAAAGAAATGCACTCTTCACGTCTAGTTGATAAACTTTAAAGCCCTTGAATGAAGAGAAAGCCAGAAATAAACGAATTGCCTCCAACCTTGCCACTGGTGCAAACACCTCATTGTAATCGATTCCTTCTTGCTGATTGAAACCTTTGACAACCAACTGAGCCTTGTTGCGCGTGACAATCCCTCTTTCATCCTTATTGCACCTAAATACCCATTTAGTGCCAATCTCTCTTTCACCTTTAGGAAGGTCAACTAACTCCCAAACCTTCAACTTCTCAAACTGCAATTCCTCTTGCATAGCTTCAACCCATGAATTGTCTTTAAGAGCCATGTGAATGTTCTTCGGCTCCTCTTGGGAAATAAAGCAACTATACGAGCATTCGTTCACTATCCCAGTCTTCTCAATCGAAACAAATAACCCAGAATTCGCTGCTATGCTTCTTCTCGTCTGAACACCTGCCGTAGGATCCCCAAGTATCATGTCAACTGGATGATCCCTATTTGCTCGTGTAGTAGCAATAGCATCGACTTCTATATGGTCACCCAGGTTTGATCCAACCTCCCCCTGAATGTTCTAATCCGCAAACGGATTGATGAAATCCTCCCCCTGATTGGGTTTAGGTTCACTATCGCTTGAATCGGGATCTGTAGCACCTTGGGAAGTTGAGCATCTGTCATATCAACATTCGATCTAGGCATGAACTCGCCTTCATCGTCTTCACTAATCACTGTTTGAATCAACTGAGAATCATCTGCATTTGGAAACTCAGGAATATTAAATGATTTAAAAACACTATCATAATCATATAATATAGCAGGTCCGTTCGTTGATTGTTGAGGTTTGTATGAAGTAATTTCAACATTAAAGACAACCTTAATTTTACCAGTTTTTAGATTAAAAACCCTTTTATTCGGTGTACCAGGCACGTAACCTAGAAAGTAGCCATCCTCAGCCACCTCACCGAATTTTTGTTTATCTTTATTTCGCACAATGGTGCAGGGTAATCCAAATGGTTCAAAGCCTTCCAAGTTTGGTTTCTTGTTAAACATCAATTCATGACAAATTTTATTAAAACGTTTAATAGTCAAAACTTTGTTTAGGACGTAGCAAGCTGTATTCACAGCTTCTCCCCAGAAAAGAACTGGTAGCTTTGAATCTGAAAGCATCGTCCTAGCGGCTTCAATCAACGTCCTGTTTTTTCTCTCAACGACTCCATTTTATTGAGGTGTATAAGGAGCAGAATATTGATGTTCAATTCCCTTTCGAAGACAATAGAGATCCAGAATTCGATTCTTGAACTCCGTGCCATTATCACTCCTTATCCTCTTGATCCTTGCATCATGGACGTTTTCCAATTTTGTAAAAAGATCTATCAGCATTTACGCCGTCTCATCTTTTGTACCTAAAAAGAAAACCCATGAATATATTGAGTAATCATCAGTGACAACAAGACAGTAGTACTTTCCACCTATGCTCCTCACGTTCACTAGACCGAATAAATCCATGTGAAGAAGTTCATAAGGGGCATCGATGGAATTTACTGTTTTAGACTTATGAGGTTTCTTGTGTTGTTTTCCCTTTTGACATGGAAGACATTTATCTTCCACTTGAAACCTCTGCATTGGAACCCCTTTCACTAGCTCATTTTTAACAAGGTAATTCATTTTTCGATAGTGAATATGGGCCATGCGTCTGTGCCACAACATCGATTCAGCTTCAGATGCTTTGGATAGCAAACACGCCACAACAGCAGTCGGATCCTTGGCACCCATGTCCATGACATAAGTATCATTTTTCCGTGGTGCCCGCATCACTATCCAGTCGTCCGGAATAACCAAACTCGGTTTCAACACCAATGCCTCAGACTTAGTAAAGTGGACCGAGTGACCCTTGTCGCAGACTTGTGACACGCTCATTAGATTGTGTTTAAGCTGCTCAATATAGTTCACTTTGTCAAATGTGATCTTCCCATTCGTCACTTTTCCTCGTCCAGTAATTCTACCACCTTTAGCACCAGCAAAATTTACATGTCCACCATCATATTCTTCAAATTCAGAAAACAATCTCGCATCCCCCGTCATGTGCCTAGAGCAGCCACTTTCAACATACCATAAGTTGATAATCCTCCTTAGCAGCTCTTACACACACCAACCAAATGATTAGTTAGATTGGGGGACCCAAGCCTTAATGGTCTTGGGTCGTCCAAATTCACTAACTGCTTGAACATCCATCCAATATCCATTACTCCTAACAGGAGTCTTGGATCTCAGACCTACTGATGGAAATGGGGTTTGATTTCCACTAGGTCGATGGCCCTGAGGGTTCCTATATGTGTTTGGACTATGTGACCTTTGGAAATTTTGATTTTGATTCCAAGAACCTTAATTGTTGTAATTTCTAAAGCCATTGTTATAAAAAATTCGACCACCATTAGTTTGGTATCGATTTTGATATTGACCTTGACTTCTGAAATTGTTTGAATTATGATTGTTCATTCTTGGTGAACTACTTCTAGGTCTCTCATATCTGCCTGATGTAGATTCAGGCTGAAATCTAGGTTGATTTCCTTGAAAACGAGGAACTTGTGGAGTTCCTTTTTCAGCCTTATCTACACCACCAGCAACACCATCTTGTTGCTTAGGAGCAGATTTCTTTGGAGAATTTGAGACTTTCTCCTCATTATCACCTTTCTTCTCTGGTGATTTCCCTCTCTGTTTCACACTAATTTGTGCTTCACTCTTTTTGTTAGGACAGCAGCTAGCTACATGTCCCTTGGCATGACATTTGAAGCACGATCTCTTTTTCGAAGACTTCTTATCTGAAGCCTTTGAACTAGATCCTGGTTTTGATGATGATGCCTTAGAAGGATTTGGTTCAGTTTGCTTAGTTTCAGAATTTTCTTTGTTTTTGTTTTTTGCAAACTCTACATTTGATTCGTTTTCAATAACAGCTGTTTCGTTTTTCATGTCACTTCCTTGAACAAAATTAACCTTTTTAACAAAAGTTGGATTTTTAATCCTAGAATGTGAAGTTTTCTTTTTCAAAACAGGTTTGCTGTTATTTTCCTTCTTAGCATCATCACTTTCAGACACAACACCTTGACTTGATGTGGAACTACTTGGTGATGTTGACGCAAAGTCTATGAGCTCGTTTTCATCAGGCAAGAAAGAATAGTTATGACTAACAGGAGGTGGAACTTCATTGAAACCATGGAATCCCACACTAGTTCTGTCATTACTTTTCTTCAAGCCACCCATCATATGTTTCATAACAAAAGTAGAGTCCCTGAATTGACCTAATTTCTTTTCAAGTTCAACAATTTTGAGTTGTGCATCTGACAACTCTTTGCATTTTTCAAAAATCTCTTTTGTTTTCTCAGCCATCATTTTATGAGCTAAGTCTATGACTTGAATTTTTTCGTTTAGTTTGAAAGTTACAACTTCAATTTCAACTTCATAGCCTTTTATCTTCTTCAAATACAACGACTCATTTCTTTTAGCAAAAAAAATTGATTCTTTGATGTTAGACATCTCGTTTACTAGACTTTGGTTTTGTGTTGACAACCTGTCAACCTCACCCTGTAATTCATGACATTTTAAACAAACAGAAGTAGCAGAGTTACTTACCTCTCCTATTGATTTGTCTGAGTTGGCCATAAGAGCAGCTAGTTGAGCTTCCATTCTTTTGTATTTTGCATCTCTCTCTTCAGCTTCCCTTTCATGCTCAGACTTTGGCTTTTCTTTTTCAGCATCTGTTGTCTGATCAGCCTTCTTTTCCTCAGCTTCACTTTCCTTCTTAACTTCAGCATCATCTACTGCAACTTCACTTTTCTTCTTAACTTCAGCATCATCTACTGTAGCTTCACCATCATCAACTGGTACATTTCTGCCATGAAAGCCTGAGTGACATTGTCATCATTTTCCAAGTGAACACTCCAGTCATATGAACCTTCTCTAGCTGTAGAGATCAGCGCTCTCGAGTTAGAGTTGTTTGATGCATTCCTATTGTTTGAACTATGACTCGAAGTCTCCTGCTTTTGTTTTTGACATTCCCTAGCGAAATGCCCATAACTTTGACAGTTGAAGCATCTCACTTTGGTCTTATCGAAACCAACAGTCTTTCCTACAAACTTCCTTCCTGTTCGGTTTATAAATCTCTTCACTCGTCTAGAAATCATGGCCATTTGCCATTGCAAATCCATCTCTTCAAGATCATCAGGATCAATCTGATCATAATCTTCATCTAAAGTGGCAGGATCAGATATCTTCCCCTGAATGTAGTTCTCATAAGAAGCAACGAATGACGCAAGTAGAGCAAGATGCTCTTCTGCAGACTTAACACTCATAGGCATCGACTTTACACCACTACTCTGCTTAGAAGCTGATGTTCTCTTGGCTCCTGTTGATCCTCCTGAAGCGGTTACAAAACACACATCACCATCCTCATTTACTGTGACCTGCTCATTCTCACACGATAGAAACGCAGTAGCAGAGTCACTAGAAGCGCTGTGAGATGAAGAAGATGTAAGCCCGTTGTAAATCCCTGGATCTTGAACCTGATCATATCCAGTATCTTTCTTCTTCATACTGAGCTCATAAGCTCTCAGCTTGCCAACTACTTCTTCCAGTTCCTTTGTCTCATAATCTGCTTCTCCCTTGATCATGAGGGTGTAGATATCCCACTTAGTAGGTAAGGCATCGAGTAGCTTGTCATTTTTCTCTACGTCAGAATAGCAAGTTATCTCATAATTGTCCATTTCCGACATCAGATGGTAGTATCTAGTGATGATGTCCTCAAGTGACTCATGTTTCTTGTACTTGAAAACAGCAAACTGCTTTTTCAGTAGATCAACTTTGTTCTTCTTAACATCTTCATTTCCCTGATATCGCTTTCCTAATGCATCCCACATATCCTTTGAATTAGTGTACTTCTTGAAGGTATGCTTGATGCTATCAGGTAAGGACATTTTTATTGCAGCCAAGGCTCTCTTTTCAGCCTCATACATCTTTTTATCAGCCTCTTGCATGTTCACATAGGCTGTTCTACGTGGTCTACCCTCAAAGTCGTGTGTTGGGTTTGTGTACCCATATTCAATACATATCCACATGCGTGTGTCCTGATATTCAATGAAGGATTGAAAACGATCCTTCCATGTCAAATAATTTTCCACCTTCATCATCTTAGGCGGTTTGCTGGTAGTGCCAACCTCATGCTCCATTCTCAAAAACTCATTCAAATTAGTCATGTTTGACATTTTAAACGTTGCAGACTGATAAAACCGTACAAAATTTCTCCGAAAACTGTTTTTACCAAATTATACCGTTAGATTCGTCTCGAAAATACGATTCTAATGCAGACCTTTTTTTTGTCCTAAAAATCCCACGAATTCAACCATGCAAACGGCTTGTCCAGATGAGCTATGGATAGTTCTCTAAACACGAAACACTGAAATATTTCCTACGCTTGCTTAGAAAAATTCCACCACTTTTGAATCTCACAAGAGACAGTTGCACAAGATTGTCCCAGTCGCACAAGGTTAACTGGATCGCAGAATCCACTAACTTTGGTCCGAACAGTCACTTAATGGGCCTGATCGCACAAGTTTTGAATCGCACAAGCTGACTTCTGATCGCACAAGAGTAATCCGGGTCGCACAAGAGTAATTCGGGTCGCACAAGACAAATCCGGGTCACACAAGAACAATCCGGGTTGCACAAGATCAATCCGGGTCGCACAAGATCAATCTGGGTCGCACAAGATCTCCAAACACACAAGTTTTTCAAATGCACAAGTTTTTCAAACTTTGAATTTCCCTAATCAGCAATCCAATCCCGAAAAATCAGCAACTGAAAGTCAGCAATTCTTTCCAAAAACTCAAAATCAATTCCTTTTTCAAACTTTCCAAACAAAGTCACCTACAAACACGAAAACAGTCAATTCTAATAAACAAAACAGATCAAAAATCAAAATTTTAAACTGTTCTTCAATTGTTCTTCCTGTTCTTTGAAAAATATAGAAATATTATCCCGAAAATATTCAAACAAACCAACGGCCTTGATTCCCTTCGATCAGTCTTGAACCACGCACAAGAGCAAATGCTCTGATACCAATTGTAGGTCCCGTAATCTCGTATGGATCTTAACAAGACTGGTAATTAATCAAGGATGCGAAATCTCCTTGATTAACCTTCGAACACAGAAACAAGAACGTGTAGAAGAATAAGAACTCGAACACACAGACTTTCAAACTGATATTCTGTGATTATCAAACCTTAGAAACGTTTTACAATCACTAAGATCTCCAAGAACCTAACAGCCGATTTCTGTTTGTTCTAAACTCTCAAACTCGAATGCTCTCCACAATCTCCAAAAGTCTAACCCTAAAACTCTAGTCTAAGGCTGTTTATACACACACGGCCAAGAACTCGAATTGGGCTTTGCCCATATTACATTTGTTACATAAACTTGGGCCTAATAGACTTGATACAAACTTGGACTTGATTGTGCTTCAATATCTCGAATTCCTTTAAGTCTTCATGATCCAATCTTCTGTTTAATATCCAAAGCTGGTGTCACATAACATGCACCAACAATGTAACTCACTCGACAACCAAGTGGGTCAAAATAGTAAATAGATATGTTTGTTGAAAATATTGTTTAATTAGTCATGTTTGGAATGTAAATAAAGTGATGTAACTCACTAGATAAAGAAATTGGTTAAAATATTGGTTGAGATAAGTTGGTATGTTGGTAAAATGGTGAATTCCATTAGACAACCAAACGAGTCAAATAATGGTCGAAATGGTAGTGTTCGAAGTGACTTAAACGTCACTCGTTAAATTTGAGTTATAAAAGCGTAAACCATGGAATGGAAGTGATACGCTAAGGTTGACAAGCCCGGGAATGGGTAATTATGGTTAGAAACCAATGTTGATGAATTATGCAAGTACGCAACTACGGTTTCGTTACATTATGTTGATTATGTATTTTTGTTAGTCGACCTCGAATTAGCATATTATGTGAGCTTGTTATAGTTGAAGTGACGAAGTTCACTAGATAAACAAACGGGTCAAATAATGGTTAGAAATAGTTTGGTGTGTCGTGAAATGGTGGTTTTCATTAGATAACCAAACGGGTCAAACAATGGATAAATTGGTAGTGTTTGAAGTGATTTGATAGTCACTCGTTTCAATGCGAATCATGAAAGCGTAGGCCATTGAAAGGACATGCCAAAAGCTTAGTTTTTCTTAAAAGAACCCATGATATTGGGTCAAAGGTTTTGGATCAAAATTTGTTGATATAGTGATAATATTCATGATTGAAAATGTTATTAACAAGCGCGACATAGCGCGTGCGTAAATTTTGAGAATGGACTATTAAACACCAATGTATAAAAGCCCGAGGAAAAGGGTAACTTAGTTTAGAAACTCATAAGAATGAGTTTTGTATGGTTTGATATATTACCAAACGGGTCGAATAAATAAAAAGGGGACTTTTACGCGATCAACCTATAGACAAGATTTTTTATGCAAATAGTGATAATAAATGGGTCCGTATTTTAATTACGAACACGTAGGAAAAAGAATCACAAAAAACGGACTTGTAGATAAAAAGTTATGGCAATTTGAAGTTTGTTATTTTTGTAAAAATGGAGCTGGGCAAATATGCAGGTCCAGAGAGTGGACCCGCTGGAAAACAGACTCCCCCGCGGCACGCGAGGGGATGAGTGAATGTTGGCGCGACACGCGGGGCCTGTCGAGGCCCGCGAGCGAATTAAAGAAATCTCTCGTGTGGCGCGAGAGACTTAGATCTAAATTTTTATTTTTGATTTCGTTTATTTGATATTGGAACTTATTTATTCTTGTTTCTATGCTATCAAAACTAACTTTTAAGTTGGTTTTGACATTAGGTGAATGTAACTACCATCCGGATGCCGATCAAGCAACGAAGTGAACCGAACACATACTTAATGAAGCTTCCGCGATGTCTTTCTTTTGTTTAGTTTAAAAATGAAAGTTGTAAACACTTGATGCTATATTTTGAATACTTTAGTCATGTAAGAACGTAACTTGACAAAGTTTTATTGAAGGGTCGTATTTTCATATAAAATGCATATTTAGAATTAAACTCGTGTTATTCTTAGACGGGTCTTACAGGCGGATGGAACATTCAAAAGTGGGACTGCAAATGACCAATGACATCTAATAGTGATTATTACAGTTAATTTCTCTTATTTAATTTAATTATTTGAATTGTTTTGTAAACCTACGACTTCATATGTACTTTGATTATTCGTATGAAGTCATAAAATGTGATTTAGGAAATCTATCTACTATAATAAAAGAAACCAACTTTTAAATACGTGTCATTTATTAAAGGTATCTTCAAATCTATACTTATCTTATATTAATTAAATAAATAAATAATAAATTAATATTAAATCTTTTTTCTACTTTAATAAAATATTATCCTCAAATATAAATTGTTAATTTAATATATTTTTAAAACAAATACCTCTCTTTTCTACTTATCTTATATTAAATATATAAATAATAAATTAATATTAAATGTTATACAAATTTATTAAAAATATTACTTTTTTTTTATTATTTGGTATACAAAATATTTTTTTTATTATTTACTATACAAAGTTACATTTATATAACCAGTGTAATATATGAAGTTTTTCAAGATATAACTTTTTATCTTTTGTTATGTAAAATTAGATTTATTCAACATGTGTAATACACGGGCTTTTAAGGATATATATTATTACTATTATTATTATTTGGTAGATTTCTCAACCCGACTATACGTGAGTTTTTTAAAGATACGACGTTTTTAGTATCGAATATACAAAATTACATTTATTTAAGGGAAATTGGTTTTTAATAAACCAACCTTTGTCGAATTGGTAATTAATAATCCCACCTACAGACTTGGTGTCTAATAATCCCACGTTTCATTATGTTGGTACTCAATAGACCTCCGTTAGTTTTTTTTTAACTCAAGTTAGTTTTTAAGTTTTATTTATTACACAAACAGTCCCTGTAGTTATAATTTACTAGTTTTAAGTTTCATTTATTACACAAACAGTCCCTGTAGTTATAAAAAAATTCATAAAAATAAAAAAAAATCAAAAAAATTCAAAAAAAATAAAAAAAAAATCAAAAAAATTCTAAAAAATTCTAAAAAATTCAAAAAAATTCTAAAAAAATCAAAAAAATTCTAAAAAAATCAAAAAAATCATAAAAATTCAAAAAAAAAAAAAAACTCTAAAAATCATACCGTTTCGACCCGGACCGTTTTGACCCGTACCGTTTCGACCCGTACCGTTTTCGACGCGTACCGTTTAGACCCGGACCGTTTCGACCCGGACCGTTTCGACCCGGACCGTTTAGAACGCGTACCGTTTAGACCCGGACCGTTTTCGACCCGTACTGTTCATCGTCTTCTTCCCCAAATCCGGTCAACGAAAGTCAACAGCCTGATTACTCGATCTATACATGCTTATAATTCAATTAAATTCACAGGAACATTGA
>JARYGA010057011.1:0-66275 GCA_030545235.1 Helianthus tuberosus
GAAATCACGGACCGGGATGTTAAGGTCCTCAAGAACACGAGAATCCCTCTTGTACGAGTTCGTTGGAACTCCCGCCGCGGCCCAGAGTTCACCTGGGAGGCGTGAAGATCAAATGGAACTCAAATATCCCCCAGTTATTCGGAACCAATGCAACCACTACTGATGCTGAAGCTACTACTGCGGAATTTCGGGACGAAATTCCAGATCAACGGGGGAAGGATGTGAACACCCCAGGAAAACCAATGAACGATACAACTTACCTAGCTTCCTCAGTGAGTGCGTACCAAATTTCGGGACGAAATTTCTTTTTAGTTGGGGATAATGTGACAACTCGTATTTCCAAACTGATCTTTGTGCTTTGATGTAACGTATGTGTACGATATGTAACTTTTATGAAAGTGAATATTTATGTGAATGTTATGTTGATACGTGCTTGTGAATGTATGTATGATATAAACGCACAACACACACTCGATCGCACAAGCTCATTCGGGCTACACTCCTTACATCCGAACTTAGGGCGGCCCAAGTTGGGTTCGGCCCACTCTTCCATACGCATATACACCTCCTTAGGGAGTTCGTATCTCATTTGTTGCAAAACAAGGAAACACACAAAACCCTAATCTCTCCTTATCTATCTTTCTCTCCTCTTGAACCCGACGGCAACAAGGAGTCTCTCTCAAAGCTTTATCATTCAGATTAACCCTCATCCATATTTAATCGGTTAGTAGTTTCTTTTGTTTAAATTACATTGATAATCTGTTGGGTGATGTGTACTGCTTATGTTCGATTTTAATATTGATGATCTTGAGTCATTGTTGATGTGATAATATACGACTAACAGAGTAGGGTTATGTGTTTATTCACATGTCGGATACATGATGATCAACAACCTGCTGTTAACTGATAATCGAATAAATACTAGATGATTCTTTATGTGCAGATTGACTAACAAAAGTATTATGATGGGGTGTTGACTATTGATAAGGATCAATTAAATAGTCAAGTTGCATGAATTGTCAGTATGTTTGCATGAATTGTTAGTGCACATGAGTTCATAGATTGTACCAAACCTGCGATTGACATGTGATTCATATTTCAACATTAGTCAAACCAATCAAACTAATTGGTCCAATCACCTCTTGAGGTGATTAAAAATTGTCAGCCATTGAAGTGATAAAGTAATGATGATAAGCATATTGTTTTGAATTGTATGATAGGATTAATTAATTTGTGTAACTGTTTGATTGTTGACTTCATTGAATATGGAAACAATATAACTAAATAGCCTGATATTCGGAATTTAAAACCACTCGCACAAGACTCCGGATCACACAAGGAGTCCAGTCGTACAAGGCACCCACAGTCGCACAAGGGTTACTGGGTCGCACAAGTGTTGATGTTTGTCTAACTGTTGGGCCTCAAAAAGCCCAAACCCAGTCGCACAACCCAAGTAGATCGCACAAGTCTACTCGGATCGCACAAGTCGCTTATGTGTTATTATGTTGGGCCGAGTGCTATTGGGCTTATTAAAATCGCACAAGTTGAATGTATTGTTTGACTGTTAAAATGCTGCCATGATCTATACGTGCTTGAAACCTGTTAGTTATGCGTAAACTTATGTGCATTACTTGAGTCAAAACCTGACTTGTATGGTAACCCTATTAGGACGCGGTTGACCACTCATAGTTCAAGAAACCCTTTTGTGTATCTGCCGAGCAAACCAAGGTGAGTTCACACTAGCCAAGGCATGGGATTCCCGGGTTGGGAATTGGGTTGGATTATTTGAAATGGATAACTACTCGTACCTACGCTATCGCTAGACTATAGACCATCGT
Source organism: Helianthus tuberosus (assembly GCA_030545235.1). Lineage (NCBI taxonomy): Eukaryota > Viridiplantae > Streptophyta > Magnoliopsida > Asterales > Asteraceae > Helianthus > Helianthus tuberosus. The sequence continues at coordinate 1,839 of JARYGA010057011.1, forward strand.
CCTCAGGATAGTCAGGACACTTACGTAAAACCTACGTAACCTAGTATCTACCATTGTCTCCCGGGTCGGGAGGACACTTACGTAAAACCTACGTAAACTAATACCTACTACTGTCTTCCGGGTCGGAAGGACACTTACGTAAATCCTACGTAAACCCCACACGTACCACTGTCCTCGGGGAAGGGCACTCACGTAAATCCTACGTGACCTTGTACGTATTCCTGTTCTCGGATTTAGAAGAACACATGGTTGCAAATAGTCTAGTAAGTACAAACATGGGAAGCCCCCATTAGTAAAGATAAACGTGGGAAACCCCCACTAGTAATACATATGACCATGGGAAACCCCCACTATTAGCACATACCTACATGGGAAGCCCCCACTAAATGCATATATGATTTGTTATAACGAACTTATTAACTGTGAACTCGCTCAACTAGTTGTTGACTCTCTGCTGCATGCCTTGCAGGACCTTAGGTACAATTGGAGCTTGCACAGGGAGGAGCAGGTCGTTGTGGGACATGGATCGATGACGCCATGTTAACTATCTAAACATTTGAATTTATGATTTACTTTGGGTTTACATACTTATGCTTCCGCTACACACTTCTTGATGTTTGGTTTTGAAAACACCTTTCATATTGATGAATGACTTTTACTATTTACCTATATGTTCAATATGATTGGTGGCTTGATCCTGGTCAGTCACGCCTCCAAGCGGTGAAACTCCGCGTGTGGATTTTGGGGGTGTGACAGATTGGTATCAGAGCCATTGGTTATAGAGAACTCGGTTTTAATAAGGGGAAAACGATTTTGTTAAAACCAGACTATAACCAGAACAGTGCTCTCAACGATCCACAACGACGCTTCGCTCCACGTGCAAGACTCAACATCCTAGGTAATAAGGTTTATGTTTATTGCCTACATACTAGAATTACATAGAACTTTGCTCGTGGTATGCTTAGATTACATTGCTCACTATTTGTTATTGCATGAGAACACTTGTGTGCTTACTCTCTTCTGTCATCGTACTATTCGCGAACCTCTCTCACTTACCTTATCTTTACTATGAAGATCATGTCTGGACGTATCAACATGACCCAGGACCAGTTGACGGCCCTCATTAACGAACGAGTTACCGCGGCAGTTGCAGCCGCTCAAGCAGGAGGTACACCCTGCAGTTACAACTCCCACTAGGATCCTTAGATCCTACATTCCTAAACCAACTCTTGTGTTTAACATTACTCTGATTCTTACACAACAGGTCAACCACCTGTTTGCACTTTCAAAACTTTCATGGACTGTCGTCCAACTACTTTCAGCGGCACTGAAGGAGCCGTAGGTCTTCTCCACTGGTTCGAGAAGCTAGAGTCTGTATTCGAAATGTGTGAATGCCCTGAGGCACGCAGGGTGAAATATGCTACTGGCACTCTCGAGGGTTTAGCCCTCACATGGTGGAAGGCTCAGGTCCAAATACTAGGGTTGGTTGCTGCTAACGCCACCCCATGGAACAACTTTTAGGAAATGATCAAGGAGGAATACTGCAGCCGTGACGACATTCATAAGCTGGAAGTCGAGTTATTTAACCTCAAGATGACGGGGTCAGAAATTGAGGCGTTTACTAAGAGATCTAATGAGCTAGCATTACTGTGTCCTACTATGGTGGACCCTCCAGCTAAGCGTATCGAACTTTATCTCGGTGGTCTAGTGCCAGAGATCCAGAGTCATGTGACTTCAGCAAACCTTGCCACCTACCAGCAGGTTGTTCAGTTGGCTCACCGTCTCACTGATCAGGCGGTGGAGCAAAACAAGTTGCCTAAACGCATCAGTACTACTGCCGCTACTACTTCAGCTACACCTGCTACTCCCAGTGACAACAAGCGGAAATGGGAGGGGGATTCCAGTAGGGGTTCAGCTACCGTTCAGTCTCAAGCTCAGCAACGCAAGATTAATGATTATCAGAGTCCCAGTCAGCAGTCATCTGGTAGTCATGGGCAGAGAGTTTATCGAGGAAACCACCCCAAGTGCCACAACTGTAACAGGCACCACAGCGGCCAGTGCAACAAGGGTCGTTGCCAAAGGTGTCTCAAGATGGGTCACAAGGCCAAAGACTGTAGGAGCCCACGGCCTGCGAATCAGAGCCAGCAATTGCAACTACCAGCTCCACAGAACCAACAGCAGCAGCCACAGCGTGGAAACCGGGGATGTTTCCAGTGTGGAGCAGAAGGTCATTACAAACGTGATTGCCCTCAGTTGAACCAGAACCAGAATCACAACAACAACCACAATAACCAGGGCAACGGAAACAACAACGGTGGGAACAACAACAACAATATCGCTAGAGGTCGTGCATTTGTGATCGGGCAGGGTGATGCAAGGAATGATCTCAACGTAGTTATGGGTAAGTTTCTTCTCGACGACTTTTATGTTACTGTATTATTTGATTCGGGTGCGGATACCAGTTATATGTCTCTGAAAGTTAGCCAAATGCTTAAACGCACACCAACACTTTTGAACACCAAACATATCGTAGAGTTAGCTAACGGTAAAAGTTTAGAGGCCACACACATAGTTCAGGGTTGTAATCTTATCCTCGCTGGTCAAACTTTCTCCATCGATCTCATTCCTATAACTCTGAGTAGTTTCGACATTGTCATCGGTATGGATTGGTTATCCCAACAACAAGCAGAGATCCTATGCAAGGAGAAGATCATTCGTATTCCACGTTCTGGTAAAGAACCTCTCGAAGTTCAAGGAGACAAGAGTGGTGTCGTGAGTGGCATCATTTCTTTCTTGAAGGCTCAGAAGTGTTTACGAAAGGGCCACACAGCTGTTTTAGCTCTCGTTACGGATACATCGAAGAAAGAGAAAAAGATTGAGGATATTCCTGTAGTACGCGACTTTCCTCAAGTGTTTCCTGAAGAGTTACCTGGGCTACCGCCTCATCGTCAGGTCGAATTTCAGATTGAGCTTGCTCCAGGAGCAGCACCCATAGCTCGAGCACCTTATCGCTTAGCTCCAACCGAACTGGAAGAACTGTCTAAGCAACTGCAAGAACTCTTGGAAAAGGGTTTCATACGACCTTGCTCTTCGCCCTGGGGAGCTCCAGTGCTATTCGTGAAGAAGAAAGACGGTACATTCAGAATGTGCATTGACTACCGTGAACTGAACAAAGTTACTGTGAAGAATCGCTATCCACTTCCGCGTATCGACGACTTATTCGACCAGTTGCAAGGGTCGAGCTACTACTCCAAGATAGACCTGAGGTCAGGTTACCATCAGCTGAGAGTCCGAGATGAGGACGTCTCCAAAACAGCGTTCAGAACACGCTACGGCCACTACGAGTTTCTGGTCATGCCTTTCGGGCTAACGAACGCGCCTGCGGTTTTCATGGATCTTATGAACAGGGTGTGCAAACCCTATCTCGACAAGTTTGTTATCGTTTTCATCGACGACATCCTGATCTATTCGAAGAGTCAGGAGGAACACGAGCAGCACTTACGACTTATCTTGGAACTCCTTCGAACGGAATAGCTATACGCTAGGTTTTCAAAATGCGACTTCTGGCTTCGTGAAGTCCACTTTTTAGGCCACGTGGTAAACAAGGATGGGATTCATGTCGATCCATCCAAGGTAGATTCGATCAAGAATTGGCCTGCACCTCGTACACCAACTGAAATACGCCAATTCTTGGGATTAGCGGGATACTACAGAAGGTTTATTAAAGACTTCTCGAAGATTGCTCAGCCGCTCACACTACTGACGCAGAAAGGTGTGGTTTACCGTTGGGGTAATGCACAGGAAACAGCGTTTCAGCACTTAAAGGATAGACTTTGTAGTGCACCTATCCTTTCGTTGCCTGAAGGCACGGACGATTTTGTAGTCTACTGCGACGCATCAATCCAAGGTCTTGGATGTGTATTGATGCAAAGGGATAAAGTCATTGCTTATGCCTCACGCCAACTTAAGATTCACGAACGGAATTACACTACACACGACCTAGAGCTGGGAGCGGTCGTCTTTGCACTTAAGATATGGCGACACTACTTGTACGGTACCAAATGTGCTATCTACACTGACCACAGAAGCCTCGAGCATATTTTCAAACAGAAGGAACTGAATATGCGGCAGCGACGATGGGTCGAATTGTTGAATGACTACGAATGCTCAATCAGGTACCACCCAGGCAAAGCCAACATTGTGGCTGACGCCCTCAGTCGAAAGGACACCGCGCCTAAGCGCGTACGAGCTTTACAACTCACTATACAGTCTAGTATTCCTTCCCAGATACGAAATGCTCAGGTGGAAGCATTGAAACCAGACAACGTCAGGGCTGAAGCCCTACATGGCTCAAGGCAACGCTTAGAACAGAAGGAAGATGGTGCTTATTACGTAACAGGACGCATCTGGGTCCCACACTATGGCAATCTACGCGAGCTCGTAATGGATGAAGCTCATAAGTCTCGCTACTCGGTACATCCAGGTGCGGATAAAATGTACCACGACATCAAAACTACATACTGGTGGCCTAGCATGAAGGCCCACATAGCCACATACGTTAGCAAATGCTTGACTTGTGCGAGAGTCAAGGCAGAATATCAGAAACCGTCAGGACCACTCCAACAACCTGAGATACCACAATGGAAATGGGAACAAATTTCCATGGATTTTGTTACTGGCTTACCTAGATCTCAGCGTGGGAACGATACTATTTGGGTGATCGTGGATCGACTCACAAAGTCTGCTCACTTCTTGGCTATCAAAGAAACAGACAAGTTTTCTACATTAGCAGACATCTACTTGAAAGAAGTGGTCTCAAGGCACGAGGTGCCAACCTCTATTATCTCCGATCGTGACGCACGTTTTACTTCAGAACTGTGGCAAGCAATGCACAAATCTTTTGGCTCTCGTTTAGACATGAGCACAGCTTATCACCCTCAGACGGATGGACAGTCCGAGCGCACTATTCAAACTCTAGAAGACATGCTTCGGGCGTGCGTAATTGATTTTGGCAATGGTTGGGAAAAACATCTACCACTTGTGGAATTTTCGTATAACAACAGCTACCACACCAGCATTAAAGCTGCACCATTCGAGGCATTGTACGGGCGTAAATGCCGGTCACCTCTCTGTTGGGCAGAGGTGGGAGATAGTCAAATCACAGGTCCAGAAATGGTAGTTGATACTACAGAAAAGATTGCTCAGATACGACAACGCATGGCGGCAGCTCGTGACCGTCAGAAAGCATACGCTGATAAAGATAGAAAACTACTCGAATTCCAGGTTGGGGATCGAGCGCTACTCAAAGTTTCACCCTGGAATGGTGTGGTTCGTTTTGGCAAACGCGGCAAACTCAATCCACGATACGTTGGACCTTTCGAAGTTATTGAGAAGATAGGCAGGGTAGCCTACAGGTTGAACCTACCAGCTGAACTCAGTGCAGTTCACAACGTCTTTCACGTGTCGAATCTGAAGAAGTGTATGTTAGATGAGACCCACATAGTTCCCTTAAAGGAACTCACTATCGACGAGCGGTTGCATTTCGTCAAAGAACCAGTTGAAATCACGGACCGGGATGTTAAGGTCCTCAAGAACACGAGAATCCCTCTTGTACGAGTTCGTTGGAACTCCCGCCGCGGCCCAGAGTTCACCTGGGAGCGTGAAGATCAAATGGAACTCAAATATCCCCAGTTATTCGGAACCAATGCAACCACTACTGAGGCTGAAGCTACTACTGCGGAATTTCGGGACGAAATTCCAGATCAACGGGGGAAGGATGTGACACCCCAGGAAAACCAATGAACGATACAACTTACCTAGCTTCCTCAGTGAGTGCGTACCAAATTTCGGGACGAAATTTCTTTTTAGTTGGGGATAATGTGACAACTCGTATTTCCAAACTGATCTTTGTGCTTTGATGTAACGTATGTGTACGATATGTAACTTTTATGAAAGTGAATATTTATGTGAATGTTATGTTGATACGTGCTTGTGAATGTATGTATGATATAAACGCACAACACACACTCGATCGCACAAGCTCATTCGGGCTACACTCCTTACATCCGAACTTAGGGCGGCCCAAGTTGGGTTCGGCCCACTCTTCCATACGCATATACACCTCCTTAGGGAGTTCGTATCTCATTTGTTGCAAAACAAGGAAACACACAAAACCCTAATCTCTCCTTATCTCTCTTTCTCTCCTCTTGAACCCGACGGCAACAAGGAGTCTCTCTCAAAGCTTTATCATTCAGATTAACCCTCATCCATATTTAATCGGTTAGTAGTTTCTTTTGTTTAAATTACATTGATAATCTGTTGGGTGATGTGTACTGCTTATGTTCGATTTTAATATTGATGATCTTGAGTCATTGTTGATGTGATAATATACGACTAACAGAGTAGGGTTATGTGTTTATTCACATGTCGGATACATGATGATCAACAACCTGCTGTTAACTGATAATCGAATAAATACTAGATGATTCTTTATGTGCAGATTGACTAACAAAAGTATTATGATGGGGTGTTGACTATTGATAAGGATCAATTAAATAGTCAAGTTGCATGAATTGTTAGTATGTTTGCATGAATTGTTAGTGCACATGAGTTCATAGATTGTACCAAACCTGCGATTGACATGTGATTCATATTTCAACATTAGTCAAACCAATCAAACTAATTGGTCCAATCACCTCTTGAGGTGATTAAAAATTGTCAGCCATTGAAGTGATAAAGTAATGATGATAAGCATATTGTTTTGAATTGTATGATAGGATGAATTAATTTGTGTAACTATTTGATTGTTGACTTCATTGAATATGGAAACAATATAACTAAATAGCATGATATTCGGAATTTAAAACCACTCGCACAAGACTCCGGATCACACAAGGAGTCCAGTCGTACAAGGCACCCACAGTCGCACAAGGGTTACTGGGTCGCACAAGTGTTGATGTTTGTCTAACTGTTGGGCCTCAAAGCCCAAACCCAGTCGCACAACCCAAGTAGATCGCACAAGTCTACTCGGATCGCACAAGTCGCTTATGTGTTATTATGTTGGGCCGAGTGCTATTGGGCTTATTTAAATCGCACAAGTTGAATGTATTGTTTGACTGTTAAAATGCTGCCATGATCTATACGTGCTTGAAACCTGTTAGTTATGCGTAAACTTATGTGCATTACTTGAGTCAAAACCTGACTTGTATGGTAACCCTATTAGGACGCAGTTGACCACTCATAGTTCAAGAAACCCTTTTGTGTATCTGCCGAGCAAACCAAGGTGAGTTCACACTAGCCAAGGCATGGGATTCCCGGGTTGGGAATTGGGTTGGATTATTTGAAATGGATAACTACTCGTACCTACGCTATCGCTAGACTATAGACCATCGTCCTCAGGATAGTCAGGACACTTACGTAAAACCTACGTAACCTAGTATCTACCATTGTCTCCCGGGTCGGGAGGACACTTACGTAAAACCTACGTAAACTAATACCTACTACTGTCTTCCGGGTCGGAAGGACACTTACGTAAATCCTACGTAAACCCCACACGTACCACCGTCCTCGGGAAGGGCACTCACGTAAATCCTACGTGACCTTGTACGTATTCCTGTTCTCGGATTTAGAAGAACACATGGTTGCAAATAGTCTAGTAAGTACAAACATGGGAAGCCCCCATTAGTAAAGATAAACGTGGGAAACCCCCACTAGTAATACATATGACCATGGGAAACCCCCACTATTAGCACATACCTACATGGGAAGCCCCCACTAAATGCATATATGATTTGTTATAACGAACTTATTAACTGTGAACTCGCTCAACTAGTTGTTGACTCTCTGCTGCATGCCTTGCAGGACCTTAGGTACAATTGGAGCTTGCACAGGGAGGAGCAGGTCGTTGTGGGACATGGATCGATGATGCCATGTTAACTATCTAAACATTTGAATTTATGATTTACTTTGGGTTTACATACTTATGCTTCCGCTACACACTTCTTGATGTTTGGTTTTGAAAACACCTTTCGTATTGATGAATGACTTTTACTATTTACCTATATGTTCAATATGATTGGTGGCTTGATCCTGGTCAGTCACGCCTCCAAGCGGTGATACTCCGCGTGTGGATTTTGGGGGTGTGACAGATTGGTATCAGAGCCATTGGTTATAGAGAACTCGGTTTTAATAAGGGGAAAACGATTTTGTTAAAACCAGACTATAACCAGAACAGTGCTCTCAACGATCCACAACGACGCTTCGCTCCACGTGCAAGACTCAACATCCTAGGTAATAAGGTTTATGTTTATTGCCTACATACTAGAATTACATAGAACTTTGCTCGTGGTATGCTTAGATTACATTGCTCACTATTTGTTATTGCATGAGAACACTTGTGTGCTTACTCTCTTCTGTCATCGTACTATTCGCGAACCTCTCTCACTTACCTTATCTTTACTATGAAGATCATGTCTGGACGTATCAACATGACCCAGGACCAGTTGACGGCCCTCATTAACGAACGAGTTACCGCGACAGTTGCAGCCGCTCAAGCAGGAGGTACACCCTGCAGTTACAACTCCCACTAGGATCCTTAGATCCTACATTCCTAAACCAACTCTTGTGTTTAACATTACTCTGATTCTTACACAACAGGTCAACCACCTGTTTGCACTTTCAAAACTTTCATGGACTGTCGTCCAACTACTTTCAGCGGCACTGAAGGAGCCGTAGGTCTTCTCCACTGGTTCGAGAAGCTAGAGTCTGTATTCGAAATGTGTGAATGCCCTGAGGCACGCAGGGTGAAATATGCTACTGGCACTCTCGAGGGTTTAGCCCTCACATGGTGGAAGGCTCAGGTCCAAATACTAGGGTTGGTTGCCGCTAACGCCACCCCATGGAACAACTTTTAGGAAATGATCAAGGAGGAATACTGCAGCCGTGACGACATTCATAAGCTGGAAGTCGAGTTCTTTAACCTCAAGATGACGGGGTCAGAAATTGAGGCGTTTACTAAGAGATCTAATGAGCTAGCATTACTGTGTCCTACTATGGTGGACCCTCCAGCTAAGCGTATCGAACTTTATCTCGGTGGTCTAGTGCCAGAGATCCAGAGTCATGTGACTTCAGCAAACCTTGCCACCTACCAGCAGGTTGTTCAGTTGGCTCACCGTCTCACTGATCAGGCGGTGGAGCAAAACAAGTTGCCTAAACGCATCAGTACTACTGCCGCTACTACTTCAGCTACACCTGCTACTCCCAGTGACAACAAGAGGAAATGGGAGGGGGATTCCAGCAGGGGTTCAGCTACCGTTCAGTCTCAAGCTCAGCAACGCAAGATTAATGATTATCAGAGTCCCAGTCAGCAGTCATCTGGTAGTCATGGGCAGAGAGTTTATCGAGGAAACCACCCCAAGTGCCACAACTGTAACAGGCACCACAGCGGCCAGTGCAACAAGGGTCGTTGCCAAAGGTGTCTCAAGATGGGTCACGAGGCCAAAGACTGTAGGAGCCCACGGCCTGCGAATCAGAGCCAGCAATTGCAACTACCAGCTCCACAGAACCCACAACAGCAGCCACAGCGTGGAAACCGGGGATGTTTCCAGTGTGGAGCAGAAGGTCATTACAAACGTGATTGCCCTCAGTTGAACCAGAACCAGAATCACAACAACAACCACAATAACCAGGGCAACGGAAACAACAACGGTGGGAACAACAACAACAATATCGCTAGAGGTCGTGCATTTGTGATCGGGCAGGGTGATGCAAGGAATGATCTCAACGTAGTTATGGGTAAGTTTCTTCTCGACGACTTTTATGTTACTGTATTATTTGATTCGGGTGCGGATACCAGTTATATGTCTCTGAAAGTTAGCCAAATGCTTAAACGCACACCAACACTTTTGAACACCAAACATATCGTAGAGTTAGCTAACGGTAAAAGTTTAGAGGCCACACACATAGTTCAGGGTTGTAATCTTATCCTCGCTGGTCAAACTTTCTCCATCGATCTCATTCCTATAACTCTGAGTAGTTTCGACATTGTCATCGGTATGGATTGGTTATCCCAACAACAAGCAGAGATCCTATGCAAGGAGAAGATCATTCGTATTCCACGTTCTGGTAAAGAACCTCTCGAAGTTCAAGGAGACAAGAGTGGTGTCGTGAGTGGCATCATTTCTTTCTTGAAGGCTCAGAAGTGTTTACGAAAGGGCCACACAGCTGTTTTAGCTCTCGTTACGGATACATCGAAGAAAGAGAAAAAGATTGAGGATATTCCTGTAGTACGCGACTTTCCTCAAGTGTTTCCTGAAGAGTTACCTGGGCTACCGCCTCATCGTCAGGTCGAATTTCAGATTGAGCTTGCTCCAGGAGCAGCACCCATAGCTCGAGCACCTTATCGCTTAGCTCCAACCGAACTGGAAGAACTGTCTAAGCAACTGCAAGAACTCTTGGAAAAGGGTTTCATATGACCTAGCTCTTCGCCCTGGGGAGCTCCAGTGCTATTCGTGAAGAAGAAAGACGGTACATTCAGAATGTGCATTGACTACCGTGAACTGAACAAAGTTACTGTGAAGAATCGCTATCCACTTCCGCGTATCGACGACTTATTCGACCAGTTGCAAGGGTCGAGCTACTACTCCAAGATAGACCTGAGGTCAGGTTACCATCAGCTGAGAGTCCGAGATGATGACGTCTCCAAAACAGCGTTCAGAACACGCTACGGCCACTACGAGTTTCTGGTCATGCCTTTCGGGCTAACGAACGCGCCTGCGGTTTTCATGGATCTTATGAACAGGGTGTGCAAACCCTATCTCGACAAGTTTGTTATCGTTTTCATCGACGACATCCTGATCTATTCGAAGAGTCAGGAGGAACACGAGCAGCACTTACGACTTATCTTGGAACTCCTTCGAACGGAACAGCTATACGCTAAGTTTTCAAAATGCGACTTCTGGCTTCGTGAAGTCCACTTTTTAGGCCACGTGGTAAACAAGGATGGGATTCATGTCGATCCATCCAAGGTAGATTCGATCAAGAATTGGCCTGCACCTCGTACACCAACTGAAATACGCCAATTCTTGGGATTAGCGGGATACTACAGAAGGTTTATTAAAGACTTCTCGAAGATTGCTCAGCCGCTCACACTACTGACGCAGAAAGGTGTGGTTTACCGTTTGGGTAATGCACAGGAAACAGCGTTTCAGCACTTAAAGGATAGACTTTGTAGTGCACCTATCCTTTCGTTGCCAGAAGGCACGGACGATTTTGTAGTCTACTGCGACGCATCAATCCAAGGTCTTGGATGTGTATTGATGCAAAGGGATAAAGTCATTGCTTATGCCTCACGCCAACTTAAGATTCACGAACGGAATTACACTACACACGACCTAGAGCTGGGAGCGGTCGTCTTTGCACTTAAGATATGGCGACACTACTTGTACGGTACCAAATGTGCTATCTACACTGACCACAGAAGCCTCAAGCATATTTTCAAACAGAAGGAACTGAATATGCGGCAACGACGATGGGTCGAATTGTTGAATGACTACGAATGCTCAATCAGGTACCACCCAGGCAAAGCCAACATTGTGGCTGACGCCCTCAGTCGAAAGGACACCGCGCCTAAGCGCGTACGAGCTTTACAACTCACTATACAGTCTAGTCTTCCTTCCCAGATACGAAATGCTCAGGTGGAAGCATTGAAACCAGACAACGTCAGGGCTGAAGCCCTACGTGGCTCAAGGCAACGCTTAGAACAGAAGGAAGATGGTGTTTATTACGTAACAGGACACATCTGGGTCCCACACTATGGCAATCTACGCGAGCTCGTAATGGATGAAGCTCATAAGTCTCGCTACTCGGTACATCCAGGTGCGGATAAAATGTACCACGACATCAAAACTACATACTGGTGGCCTAGCATGAAGGCCCACATAGCCACATACGTTAGCAAATGCTTGACTTGTGCGAGAGTCAAGGCAGAATATCAGAAACCGTCAGGACCACTCCAACAACCTGAGATACCACAATGGAAATGGGAACAAATTTCCATGGATTTTGTTACTGGCTTACCTAGATCTCAGCGTGGGAACGATACTATTTGGGTGATTGTGGATCGACTCACAAAGTCTGCTCACTTCTTGGCTATCAAAGAAACAGACAAGTTTTCTACATTAGCAGACATCTACTTGAAAGAAGTGGTCTCAAGGCACGGGGTGCCAACCTCTATTATCTCCGATCGTGACGCACGTTTTACTTCAGAACTGTGGCAAGCAATGCACAAATCTTTTGGCTCTCGTTTAGACATGAGCACAGCTTATCACCCTCAGACGGATGGACAGTCTGAGCGCACTATTCAAACTCTAGAAGACATGCTTCGGGCGTGCGTAATTGATTTTGGCAATGGTTGGGAAAAACATCTACCACTTGTGGAATTTTCGTATAACAACAGCTACCACACCAGCATTAAAGCTGCACCATTCGAGGCATTGTACGGGCGTAAATGCCGGTCACCTCTCTGTTGGGCAGAGGTGGGAGATAGTCAAATCACAGGTCCAGAAATGGTAGTTGATACTACAGAAAAGATTGCTCAGATACGACAACGCATGGCGGCAGCTCGTGACCGTCAGAAAGCATACGCTGATAAAGATAGAAAACTACTCGAATTCCAGGTTGGGGATCGAGCGCTACTCAAAGTTTCACCCTGGAAGGGTGTGGTTCGTTTTGGCAAACGCGGCAAACTCAATCCACGATACGTTGGACCTTTCGAAGTTATTGAGAAGATAGGCAGGGTAGCCTACAGGTTGAACCTACCAGCTGAACTCAGTGCAGTTCACAACGTCTTTCACGTGTCGAATCTGAAGAAGTGTATGTCAGATGAGACCCACATAGTTCCCTTAAAGGAACTCACTATCGACGAGCGGTTGCATTTCGTCGAAGAACCAGTTGAAATCACGGACCGGGATGTTAAGGTCCTCAAGAACACGAGAATCCCTCTTGTACGAGTTCGTTGGAACTCCCGCCGCGGCCCAGAGTTCACCTGGGAGCGTGAAGATCAAATGGAACTCAAATATCCCCAGTTATTCGGAACCAATGCAACCACTACTGAGGCTGAAGCTACTACTGCGGAATTTCGGGACGAAATTCCAGATCAACGGGGGAAGGATGTGACACCCCAGGAAAACCAATGAACGATACAACTTACCTAGCTTCCTCAGTGAGTGCGTACCAAATTTCGGGACGAAATTTCTTTTTAGTTGGGGATAATGTGACAACTCGTATTTCCAAACTGATCTTTGTGCTTTGATGTAACGTATGTGTACGATATGTAACTTTTATGAAAGTGAATATTTATGTGAATGTTATGTTGATACGTGCTTGTGAATGTATGTATGATATAAACGCACAACACACACTCGATCGCACAAGCTCATTCGGGCTACACTCCTTACATCCGAACTTAGGGCGGCCCAAGTTGGGTTCGGCCCACTCTTCCATACGCATATACACCTCCTTAGGGAGTTCGTATCTCATTTGTTGCAAAACAAGGAAACACACAAAACCCTAATCTCTCCTTATCTCTCTTTCTCTCCTCTTGAACCCGACGGCAACAAGGAGTCTCTCTCAAAGCTTTATCATTCAGATTAACCCTCATCCATATTTAATCGGTTAGTAGTTTCTTTTGTTTAAATTACATTGATAATCTGTTGGGTGATGTGTACTGCTTATGTTCGATTTTAATATTGATGATCTTGAGTCATTGTTGATGTGATAATATACGACTAACAGAGTAGGGTTATGTGTTTATTCACATGTCGGATACATGATGATCAACAACCTGCTGTTAACTGATAATCGAATAAATACTAGATGATTCTTTATGTGCAGATTGACTAACAAAAGTATTATGATGGGGTGTTGACTATTGATAAGGATCAATTAAATAGTCAAGTTGCATGAATTGTTAGTATGTTTGCATGAATTGTTAGTGCACATGAGTTCATAGATTGTACCAAACCTGCGATTGACATGTGATTCATATTTCAACATTAGTCAAACCAATCAAACTAATTGGTCCAATCACCTCTTGAGGTGATTAAAAATTGTCAGCCATTGAAGTGATAAAGTAATGATGATAAGCATATTGTTTTGAATTGTATGATAGGATGAATTAATTTGTGTAACTATTTGATTGTTGACTTCATTGAATATGGAAACAATATAACTAAATAGCATGATATTCGGAATTTAAAACCACTCGCACAAGACTCCGGATCACACAAGGAGTCCAGTCGTACAAGGCACCCACAGTCGCACAAGGGTTACTGGGTCGCACAAGTGTTGATGTTTGTCTAACTGTTGGGCCTCAAAGCCCAAACCCAGTCGCACAACCCAAGTAGATCGCACAAGTCTACTCGGATCGCACAAGTCGCTTATGTGTTATTATGTTGGGCCGAGTGCTATTGGGCTTATTTAAATCGCACAAGTTGAATGTATTGTTTGACTGTTAAAATGCTGCCATGATCTATACGTGCTTGAAACCTGTTAGTTATGCGTAAACTTATGTGCATTACTTGAGTCAAAACCTGACTTGTATGGTAACCCTATTAGGACGCCGTTGACCACTCATAGTTCAAGAAACCCTTTTGTGTATCTGCCGAGCAAACCAAGGTGAGTTCACACTAGCCAAGGCATGGGATTCCCGGGTTGGGAATTGGGTTGGATTATTTGAAATGGATAACTACTCGTACCTACGCTATCGCTAGACTATAGACCATCGTCCTCAGGATAGTCAGGACACTTACGTAAAACCTACGTAACCTAGTATCTACCATTGTCTCCCGGGTCGGGAGGACACTTACGTAAAACCTACGTAAACTAATACCTACTACTGTCTTCCGGGTCGGAAGGACACTTACGTAAATCCTACGTAAACCCCACACGTACCACTGTCCTCGGGGAAGGGCACTCACGTAAATCCTACGTGACCTTGTATGTATTCCTGTTCTCGGATTTAGAAGAACACATGGTTGCAAATAGTCTAGTAAGTACAAACATGGGAAGCCCCCATTAGTAAAGATAAACGTGGGAAACCCCCACTAGTAATACATATGACCATGGGAAACCCCCACTATTAGCACATACCTACATGGGAAGCCCCCACTAAATGCATATATGATTTGTTATAACGAACTTATTAACTGTGAACTCGCTCAACTAGTTGTTGACTCTCTGCTGCATGCCTTGCAGGACCTTAGGTACAATTGGAGCTTGCACAGGGAGGAGCAGGTCGTTGTGGGACATGGATCGATGATGCCATGTTAACTATCTAAACATTTGAATTTATGATTTACTTTGGGTTTACATACTTATGCTTCCGCTACACACTTCTTGATGTTTGGTTTTGAAAACACCTTTTGTATTGAAGAATGACTTTTACTATTTACCTATATGTTCAATATGATTGGTGGCTTGATCCTGGTCAGTCACGCCTCCAAGCGGTGATACTCCGCGTGTGGATTTTGGGGGTGTGACACTTATGTTTAAGAAAATGTTTAGTCATGAACCTTGTAGTTTGCTTTGTCTTGTAAATCATTTGAAAAGCAATAAGATCAGATGATACGTATAAATAAGAGAATAATGTATGGTTAAATGAATAACCATGTAAGATGAGTTTGTATAAGATAAGTTGTTTGTAAATTAATGTCTTGTGAAAAGTATGTTATTTGTATAAAATGTTATATGTCTCAAATTGAAATGATTCAGATAACGATACAATATGTAATACCATACAAACACTTATATATAGGAAGTACCAGCGGCGTATCCACCATGCTTGTGTCATATTACACACGCCTTGTTACTTAATCACTTACTCAAACCAAACCAACAATGTAAGATGTCTATGTTTAAACCAGTTGCCAAACGTATTGAATAATATGTCAAAATGTTTATATCAATATGTAAGTCATGTAATGTATAACCAATGTCAATAATGTTTATGTGTCCAATGTAAATCAAGTAATGTGTAACCAATGTGATTTGTATAAATAAATGTAAGGTTAAACGAATAACCTTATAGTAGCATATTAAAAGTATACTTTGGATTTGTAAATAACATATTAAACTATGTTTTGGTTTCATAAATAACATATCAAAATATGCTTTGGGTTTTATAAATAACATATCAAAATATGTTTTGGTTTGTTGATAGAATATATATGTTGGTTTTGTACAATATCACACATGGGAGCATATCAAACTATACTTTTGGGAGTATAAATAAATATACAAAAATAATGTGATTTAAGAATTCATTCAGACCTAGTGCATTAAAATACACCTTTGAGACTATAGGGATACCACAAAGGAAATCCCTATTTGGATGGAGAAACAAATTGGTTTCAGACATTCCATGACAACAGGAATGGGGGGTCTAATCCTATAGCGCTATATCATACTAACAATCGGTCTGGTGAACATAAAATAAGTACAATTCAACATTTTATTTTATGTTCTTTGAGAAATCAGTGTTTAAACCATAGATAGTCATTTTGTATGTCAAATGATAAGTAATAACATGTATAATCAATTATACTTTGAAATCATGAAAATAACAGATAGGTACACATGCTTCACCCCAAAACAGTTTGAAAACGGTAAAAGAGGGGAACTATGTACTCACTTGAGATTGCTTAGAAGCCCTAGGATAACCACCAAGCAATGCTAGAGATCCCGGAAATCAAACGGCACCTAATATAGGTAACTATGTTAATATACCGGACCTAAATCGGAGGATCGGATAGAATGAGGGTTCGTAAACCAAACGAGTATGGAAACTCGTGTAATATGGTTCAACAAAGCCTACATACTAAATGAAACCTAACATAAGTGCTTACGACCCATTACGACCCGTTTAGGTAGCTTATGCTACTTTAACGCGTCGTTCGCGTGTAACGCGTTCGGACCGCCTAACTAGTCCTATGACAAGTATTATATGCCTAAACATGTTACATAATCAGTTATGTGACAAAAGTTTAGGTTACATATGCTTAATTACCAATTATACATGAAAAGGGTATTCTGGTAACTTACCTAAGGCATATAAACTACCTATCATACAACTACTCAAACGACGTGACCATAAGGTATAACCTCGGAAGGTTATTCCCTATATACTATGGTCACCTAATGTATTTGGTCGGATCCTAATGATCGACCAAACTGGGTCGGGTTCATAGGTATAAGCGATTTATCAGATCGCTTACCCTTACGACCCTAGACAACGTGGTAATCAGTAGGCATAGTCACAAGGGACTATAACCATCGTGATTACAATCACGTTGCGAAGTTCAAACGAACTTCGCATTGACCATAAGCTGGTCAACGCTGAAAGTCAAACAAAGTTTGACTTTCAGACTCTAAAAGCAATAAAAGAACGAAAGAATACTTACGAAGGGTCCCCGAATGCTAATCTCGATCCAAGAATCTCAGGTATGAAACAATGGTTTCAACTTAGAGTTTCTAAGATCAAAATTCTAGTGGGTTTTGAAGTTGTGGGGTGGGGTATTTATAGTTTTCGGGTAACCGTTAAGATCGTTTCATAGAAACCGTGCTCGAATCCCACCCGTACATGTGTTGGAATGTTATGGTAACTAAAAATGGGTTCTTATCAGCTGACTAGGCAAGTGAGAATGTGTGGTTGTGGATTAAACAGCTGTAATCTGCTGTTAAATGCAGTTAATCTGGTCAGAAGGAGCCACGCGGCCCGCGTCAGCATTACACAAGGCTCAGGCGGGCCGCCTGGCCTTGTCTGATCAGCAACATGTTTCTGAATTTACAGTTTCAGTCCCTGCACGTGTTTAAGGCCATTTCCGACACTTCCAAGGCCCGTAAAGCCAACTTTAAGGCCCTAAAATGATGCCTAAACATTTTGGACATGAAACATGCTCAAAAATATGTCGGATGTTGGTTCGTTTGGTCGTACGAACGCGTTGTTCGCTTAATTACGACGGAATGCGCATAAGCGCGAAAAACGATCCAAAATGCGTGACGAATGGATTTTTCTCATGCCAAACACTAAAATAAAATATTTTAGGGCTTACATAAATTTTTGGATGTCCAGATGTATTCAGAACGTAAGTTATGCGCGAAAATGCAAACTTGTGCACTTTTTGACACTTTTAGTCCCTGAATGACCCAAAAGTTTATTTTAGCACACCGAACCCCTCAAAGCCTATTTCTAAGCTATGTGAAGGATATTTATGGTATGTTTAACTTATGGTCACGTTCCGGAATGTTTGTTACAGTTCAAATTGGCATACTTTCGCAGTTTATCAAGTTTAGTCCCTGTAAGCGAATTAACTTGTTTTTGCCATACCAAAGCCTTTAAAACTTATTTCTAAGTTATGTAAAGGTTATTTAAGGTATGTTAAGCCTATTTCACTATTCCGGAGTGTTCGTTGGATTAAACTGGTTATATTTACGCATCAGAGCGCGTATAACCCTCCAGAAAGCGATTTAAAGCTTAAAATCGAACAAGAGTTGATATGTGCAAACGATACACATATTTTTACAAATCCCAAGTATGAAATACAATATTTCATTGGTTTGGCATTTGTTTGATGGTTGAAGTGACACAGGTGTCACAGTCTCCCCTACTTTAGGAAATTTCGTCCCGAAATTTAATTCTAGAGGAAACTTGTGTTGACAGCTGTTACGGTTTCGCCTTCAAATAGATCCATTGAACCCTTAAGTAAAACTCTGGGCCAGGTTAGGATCCTTAGCGAATTTGTTAACCCTCAAAGTGAATTTCTTGTAATAGTAAAACATGGGATTTTGAACTACGGACAGAAGAACGTTTCTTATGAAGACTTATCATAGGAAATTTGGTGTGTGATTGAAATCAGAATTGGGGAGTGTGAAAATAAATGACATTGGTCGAGGTCCAAGACTCCTCCCGTATCATTATTCTAGTCACTATAGGTCTTAACACATGACAAAACTTCTTGTGGTTTCTGTGCACTGAATTCCATAATTATGTAGGCCTCCATAATTACGTAATTCCTTGCACAGTCCGCACATTTTATTTCATAATGCGTAGGAAAAATCACTTGAATAAACATGAAGCGACTCGACTAGACCACCAAAGGGTCCTTTCAATTAGATCAACGAACGATCTTTTTAACTAGATCAACACATGATCTTCTTAACTAGACCGTCGTACGATCTCCTTAAATAGACCACTTAAGGGATCTTTTCATTTATATCATCACATGATATTTCTAACCAGATTTTCAAATCAATCTGTTTAACTAGACCACCCAAGGGTCCAATTATAGAATAGTACTTTAAAACCCAAGGGACTTGACTACTACGTAGAAGTCCATTAAGGATTTAAGATAGTAACTTTGGATATCCTATTATGAATCCCTTATATGAGATATGAAAGATTTTACGAGGATTTGGATGGATCACATACAACCACAAAACATGTAAGAAAACACATAAGCACAAAATTAGTTAACTTGATCCTTTAATTTGTTATCTTAAGGTATGGATATTTAAAGCACACTAGGAATCCAATCCATGGATTTCATTTGGCATTTTAATGATTTTCAAGAATCCATCTATAAAGATAGAAGGATTTTCAATAAGGCCTTGTTTCTTAAAAGAAACTAGTGTGTAAGGTTCTTGGGGAGATCACAAGTGATCAGAAAATGACAGAACCACACGATTAGTTTGTATTTGGGTTGACATCATAAGGTTGCATCAATTATTCATATAAACGCATAATTTTTACAGAAATAAAAACAACAAATCTTTATTTATGTAACAACCGAATTGTCTTGAAGTGTCATAAGATAACAACCAAGGAATTACAAAACACTAATTGTTCACTGCTGCATCATTGTTCATGTTTGCCTCATTGATGTTAAATGCTCGTCCTCGCGCTGGAGGTATGTTAACAAGTCTTGGGCAATTGTTCCTGTAGTGGGTAAGGTCACCACAGTTATAACATGACCCCAGTGCTTGAACAGCAGCAGGGTTTGCAGCAGCTTGATTTGCATAACGACAAACATTGATCAAATGTCCCAACCGCCCACAGTGGGTACATTTGTGACACTGCTCTTGCGCTAGATGATGACGGTTGCACTTGTTGCACAAAGGTGCGGTACCAACATAGTTTTGTCTTTTGCGAGGTTGTGCTTGCTGGTTTGGTGCAACCTGTTTGTCTTGAGCAGTTACAGCGTAGTTTTGAGAGGCTTTGCGCTTCTTCTTCTTGGACACCTCAGCATGTTCTTCCTTTGGTTCCACTTGAGCAGTCTTGTCAGTTGGTCTTGGGTCGCCCTTCCAAAATAGCTTATGCTTCCTGATGTGGGATTCAGTTAGAGTGGCAGACAATTCAATGGCTTGTCTGACAGTAGTAGGGTTGCTGCCAGTAACAATATCCTGAACTAGGTCAGGAAGACCATCAGTATATTTCTCGATCGCTTTATCCACAGGAGTAACCATAGCAGGGCACAAAAGGCTCAATTCTTCATAACGGTCAGTATAGGCTCGATGCTCGCCACTGTCTTACTTCAAATCATCAAACTCCCTCTCCAAAGCTCGCAGTTCATGACGAGGGCAAAACTCCTTCATCATAAGAGCCCTAAGTTCAGCCCAAGTTTGGGCTAAAGCAACCTCAGCACCACGGTCTCTCATCACCCCGTTCCACCATGTAAGAGCCCTCTTCTGAAACACACTCGAAGAAAACTCGACCTTGCGATTTTCAGGACACTGAACGTGACGGAAAGTATTCTCAATGCTCTCGAACCATTGAAGAAGCCCAGTCGCTCCCTCAGAACCACTAAACTTGAGTGGTTTAGCCGAGTTAAAGGTTTTGAAATTGCATGGAGCATTGTTGTTGTTGATGGCTTGCATCATTTGAGCATAAAGATTTGGGAAGGCAGCATCCATTTGCTGCGCGATGATTTCCACCAGTTCGGCATTCACCATCTGATTGTCGCGTCGAGGAGGCATTCTAAAAGAGGAACATGAAAGGAAACGAGTGAGAGAATTACACGAAAAGAATGAGATGAAAGAAATCTGATGAAAGCAAGGATAGTGGTCATTTGTTTGTTACTACAAAGCAAACAAACTACACACAGTGACTAATCAAAGTAAATGGGTCAAAAATAATGTATCACGAAGACATGCTCGCCTATAAGTGAACACTCACCCCAAGAATTCCCAGGTAAGCACAACTGGTCTCGCGTCTGATGAGATATATACGAAGTGCTTGCCTAGGCAGAAAACCCAGAATACAGGCATTCACCCTTCCAGTTTGCACGTGTTCACATTATTTAAAACCCAAAACCTTGACGAGATTTTGAAAACTCAAAGGGGTTCAAAACCATATAACAAAGGGTTCAAAACCTTACAATAGAGGGTTCAAAACCTAGTAATCAATCATCCTTGAACAGATGATTAGTTTTCAAAGCGGTTTTGAAATTTATGTTCTTGTTGTGGTCGTCGCCTAAGGATAGGTGACGGTATTGTTTTATGACTAAACGCAAGTAAACTCGCTTTAGGGTCCTAAGAAGGTTATAGACTAGGTCAAAGCATTACTAATAACCTAATTCCCTATAACCATTGGCTCTGATACCAACTTTTCTGTCACACCCCGACCACGTAGAACGACCAGACGTGGCGGAAACGTCGGGGAGTGTTGTAACAGAATTATTGTTTCATAACCATGGCATAAATAATGTCCATTTCAAACACTGTCCTGCCCAGACTAAATGATACTGCGTTGAGGCGATTATGGCGATTTCCATTGAAACCCTAGTTCTTGTCCTTCAACCTTAAATTTGATTAATCTGGGTTAGGTATTGGGGTGTTGTCGATCCTTCTGAGTAAGGTTTCTAGACTTCAATCCTGGTTTCTAATCTTGTGCAGTCAGAGTTAGGGTTTTTCGTTTCGTTTTGTTTTCATCTAGGGTTTCTTCTGCCTTGTTGCCGTGAGTTTTTTTATTTGTGTTGATTTCCTGTTTGTTGCTTTACGTTGCATGTTTATGTCGTCTAGGGTTTTTTCAATATTCTTGCATGGAAAGAAATCGTGATAAGGGTTTGGAGGATTTAGGGTTTCAGTCTTTCTCAGAAAGAATGCATGAGGATATTTTCATTACTTCTAAGGGTTCCATGAGTATGCATGATATGCGTGATAAACCTAGCCTGTTTAACAACCCTTTGAAGATTGATGGGAACCCGTTGCTGCCGCGTCGAGGTGTAGTGTAGAAAGATCCTAGGGTTATTAATATTATTGATGAATTGCAGAAAGTTACGGTACAAGTTCCGCCGTTAACAAGCACTCCGGATAGTCAGGTTAATCAGCATGGGCCGCCGTTAGAAACCAGGGAAGACGCTGATCTAGTTATTCCGAAAGAGGTCGTTAAGCAGGTACAAGATAAATTTGAGAATGTGCTTTATGGTTATTTTCTAGGAAGTCGTTTACCATTCCCTGTAGTAGAATACTATGCAAAGAATGTGTGGGCAAAGTTTGGATTTCAAAAGCTAATGTTGAACTCGGCTGGTTTCTTTTTCTTCAAGTTTGATTCTCGGCATGGGTTAACAAAGGTTTTGGAAGGAGGGCCTTGGCTGATAAGAAAAGTTCCTTTATTTCTGAATATATGGTCACCAAAGGTTAGCTTGAAGAAGGAGGGTGTGAAAGCAATTCCCTTGTGGGTAAAACTGCATAACGTCCCAATCTCGGTTTACACGGATGATGGATTAAGCTTGTTGGCTTCGAAATTGGGTATCCCGAAAAGGCTTGACTCTTACACTGCTGATATGTGTGTGGATAACTGGGGCAGGAGCAGTTATGCTCGTGCAATGATTGAGGTGAATGCGGATAGTGAACTTAAAGATTACATTACGCTAGCTATTCCTAAAATGGATGAGGAGGGATATATTATGGAACGAGTTAAAGTTGAATATGAGTGGAAACCGTTACGTTGCCCCACATGTTGCTTATTTGGCCATGACCACTCTTCTTGTAGCAAAATTATCAAGGATAAGGTAAAGCAGGTGGTGGTAGATGAGGAAGGGTTTGTTACTGATCGTAAGAGAATGGCTAAACATGGGTTCCCACAAAAGAAACAAAAGACTAAGTTTGTTTACAAACCAAAGGCTAATAAAGATGCTCCTGGTACATCTGGAACAAAGCCGGAGGTTGTCCCTAATAACGGTCCCCCAACTGTTAACGTGGCTAATTCCTTTCAAGCATTAGCTAATGATGATGCTGATGACCACTCAGCAGCGGGTAATACTCTAGATAATAGTTCAGCTGAGGTGGAAGGTGGAATAAATAACGTAACTGCAGTGCATGATGAGGTTATAGAAACTGTTCCGACTGAAATGTCGTCATACATGAGTAGCAATCCTAATGCCAGCAAATCTGAGGGGGCAAGCACTCCCGGTTCCATGGGTTTCAATGGGTAGTGTCGCAGCATGGAACATAAGGGGTTTGAATCGTCCCCTGAAACAAAACGAAGTCCGTGTACTTATCACTGAAAATCAATTAAGTGTTTGTGCTATTTTAGAGACGCATGTAAATGTCAATAATCTTCAGAAAGTTTGCAAGAGTGTGTTTCGTAGGTGGAGCTGGTCTTCTAATGGGAATTTATGTCAGCGAGGCACAAGAATTATTATGGGGTGGAATACGGATGATGTTGATCTTATGGTCATCTCCCAATCTGATCAGGTTGTTCACACGCAAATCCGGTTTAAAACGGAGTCCAAGGTTTTCTTTTGCTCTTTTGTTTACGCTGAAAATAAGTATCAAGATCGTCGGAGGCTATGGGAGGATTTGTGTAGGCATAGCATTGTTGCTAAAAATTGGCCTTGGGTGGTGCTTGGGGATTTTAACACAGCCCTTAACATGGAAGATTGCCTTTATGGGCCGTCTTGCCATACTATAGGAATGAGAGAATTCTTTGACTGTATTCAAATGGCAGAGATTATAGATATTAAACAACATGGTTGCCATTACACCTGGAACCAGAAGCCTAAAGAGGGTATTGGATTTTTAAAGAAAATTGATCGTGTCATGGGTAACCTTAAGTTCTTGAATTTATTTCCGAATGCTTATGCGATATTCCAGCCGGCTCGTATCTCGGACCACTCTCCGTGTGTTATAAAGCTGCCATCTATTAATCATGCTAAACAAAAGCCTTTTAAGTTTGCAAACTTCCTAACTTCTAAACCAGAATTCAAGCAGTTTGTTTCTACTGAATGGGCTAAGGATGTGCAGGGATATGCTATGTTTTCGGTGGTCAAGAAAATGAGAAACCTGAAACCTTGCTTTCGTAAACTTTTACATCAGCAAGGTAATCTTCATGATAAGGTTTCTAGGCTTCGTAGTGACCTAGATGAGCTCCAGAAACAGGTGGATGCTAACCCCCTTGATACTGTGTCTCGTGATTTAGCTGCCAAGTGCCTCCATGAGTTCCAAGTGGCAGCTTATGACGAAGAATGTTTTCTTAAGCAAAAGTCTAAGGTTGAGTGGCTTTGTGCGGGTGACTCGAATACCTCTTACTTTCACAACTCTGTGAAGAGTAGGAATGCTAGAAACAAGATTCAATGTATTAAAGATGTGCATGGTAATTGTTTTGAGGGTAATGATGCTCCAGCCGCTATTTTGGATCATTACTCGAATTTTTTGGGTACTGACCAGCCGGTTCAAAACCTTAATGAGGATGATTTGTTTATTAACACCCTGAGCCAAGATATGGCGTCCCAAATGGTTAGAGAAGTGACTAGAGAAGAAGTTAAAAAAAGCCATGTTTAGCATTGGTGAGAATAAGGCCCCCGGCCCGGATGGTTTTTCATCTGCGTTCTTTAAGTCTGCCTGGGATATAGTGGGTGAAGAGGTGACAAATGCGGTTCTTGATTTCTTTCATAATGGTAAGCTTCTAAAACAAGTTAATCATACCATTCTTGCTCTGGTGCCTAAAAAGGATACGCCTAACACTGTTTTAGACTATCGGCCAATCTCTTGCTGTAACGTTTTGTTTAAGTGTATCAGCAAGATTATAACGGATAGGCTTAAGGGGAGTTTGAATCACTTGGTCAGTATTAATCAGTCGGCTTTCATTCCGGGTAGGAAAATTTCTGACAATATTCTCCTTACCCAGGAGTTAATGCATAATTATCATCTTAATAGAGGGCCTCCTAGATGTGCGTTCAAGATTGATATTCAAAAGGCTTATGACACGGTCAGTTGGCAGTTCCTTGAATCTATCCTGCATAGTTTTGGGTTTCATCATAAAATGGTTAATTGGATAATGACATGTGTTTCTACGGTGTCATATTCGGTAAGCATTAACGGAGAGCTTCATGGTTATTTTGCGGGGAAGCGTGGGCTTAGGCAAGGGGATCCTATGTCCCCTTACTTATTTACCCTAGTCATGGAAGTCTTAACTCTTCTATTACATCAAACCTCGTCCCAAACGGCGTTTAAGTTTCATGCTCGGTGCTCGAAACAGAAGATCATTAGTATTTCGTTTGCTGATGACTTGTTTCTCTTTGCTCATGGTGACAGTGGCTCGGTTAAGCATCTTCGTGAGGCCCTTGACAAGTTTTCTCTGGCCTCGGGCTTGTATCCTAAACTGGATAAAAGTACGGTATTCTTAAGTAATGTTCCTCGTCCCATTAACGATCAAATTATGAACATTATGCCATTTCAGGAGGGTTCGTTTCCAGTTCGGTATCTTGGGGTCCCGTTGATCTCTACTAGACTTACGGCCAAAGATTGCAAGACTCTTTTGGAGCGCATGGATAGGCGTATTGATAACTGGATGACAAAATCTCTTTCTTTTGCAGGGAGGCTCCAGCTTATCAATTCTGTCCTAACGGCTTTATACTCATATTGGGCATCAGTTATGATGCTCCCGTCTAGTATCTTAAAGGATTTGGAAAAACGTTTACGTAGATTTCTTTGGAACGGTGGTAAGTCAGGCTCGGTTCGTGCTAAAGTTGCCTCGAAGGATGTCTGCATGCCTAAAGATGAGGGTGGTCTAGGTATTCGAAGCATAATAGATGTTAATAAGGCTCTTTTAACTTCTCATATTTGGAGTTTAGTCACCAATCGGCCTTCTCTTTGGGTTCAATGGATACACTCGTACAAGCTGAAAGGTCAAAGTTTTTGGGAGGTTCAATGTCGAGCTAATGTTAGCTGGGGTTGGAGAAAACTCTTATCTATCCGTGCGAGTGTTCGCTCGTTTTTTTGGATGTCTATTCGAAGTGGCCATCAAACAAACGTATGGAGTGATAACTGGTGCTCTTGTAGTCCGATTCGGTCATTCATATCCCCTAGAGCTATTGCTAATGCTGGTTTTTCTTTAAATTCTAAGGTAGCTGACATTGTGACGGATGATGGCCAATGGCTATGGCCTCAGGCATGGTATACTCTCTTTCCTGTCCTTATAAATATCGACTCTATCCAGATTACTCCTAATACGAATGACCGATTTTGCTGGAAAGATTTGGAAGGTAATCTTCAAGGTTTTAGTTCTTGGGAGGTTTGGAACTGTTTGCGGAATAGGTGTCATAAGGTATTATGGGCAAGTGCGGTTTGGTTCAGCCAATGTATTCCCCGACATTCTTTTCACTTGTGGTTGGTTATCAAGAACAAGTTGAAAACGCAAGACAGGATGGCCATTTGGGAAGCGGGTAGTGCTACTAATTTGCGTCTTATGTGTTGCCCTCTATGCAAGTCTGACCGTGATTCAAGAGACCATCTGTTCTTTCAATGTGTATATGCTTCAGACGTTTGGAGATTGGTCAGGCCTTTGGTCGACATGGAGAATGTTACGGATACCTGGGATTCTATCATGCAATGGATGGAGCTTAATGCTAATTCTAGAACCATGGATAACATCATTAGTAAGATCCTGGTAGCGGCTGCAACGTACTTTGTTTGGCAGGAAAGAAATAACAGGTTATTTTCTCATCATCAGCGGAGTGCTAGTGTGCTTGCAAAGGTTGTCATTGAGACGGTTCGACTCAGAATAATGGGGTTCCGGTTTGGTAGAGACTCGAAACAAAAGAAGATTTTGGATAGGTGGCAGATCTCGAAGAACAACATAGAGATTGATCCCGGCTAGAGAGGCCTTTCAGGGTTTTTTGGCGTGTTTGTTTAGGGCCGTGTTTTTATCTTGTATTTCCGTTTGTTTTGGTTGTGTTGCTTGTCGGGTTTGTTGGTTTGCTTTCCTAGTCTTGGTATGCCAAGTCTAGTAGTGTGTATCGGTGTCTTGATGCACCCTGTTTTTATTTGGTTGATATAAAATTTCACCGGGGTAACCCTTTACCAAAAAAAAAAAAAAAAAACCATGGCATAAATAAATTCTGTTTTATTGAATAAATGAAGTCATTGTTTTAATACAATCAAATAAGTACAACTATGATCTTCCAAGTTTTAAAGTTGCTAAGGCACGAGTCCATCCTAAATGTAGCAGGTATCAACAATCATTGTAAAGCAGTACCTGAAACATGTGTAAAAATAGGTACGTCAGCATAAAAATGCCTGTGAGATACATAGGTTTTGTGAAAATAAGATTCATGACTTATTTTTAAGAAAATGTTTAGTCATGAACCTTGTAGTTTGCTTTGTCTTGTAAATCATTTGAAAAGCAATAAGATCAGATGATACGTATAAATAAGAGAATAATGTATGGTTAAATGAATAACCATGTAAGATGAGTTTGTATAAGATAAGTTGTTTGTAAATTAATGTCTTGTGAAAAGTATGTTATTTGTATAAAATGTTATATGTCTCAAATTGAAATGATTCAGATAACGATACAATATGTAATACCATACAAACACTTATATATAGGAAGTACCAGCGGCGTATCCACCATGCTTGTATCATATTACACACGCCTCGTTACTTAATCACTTACTCAAACCAAACCAACAATGTAAGATGTCTATGTTTAAACCAGTTGCCAAACGTATTGAATAATATGTCAAAATGTTTATATCAAGATGTAAGTCGTGTAATGTATAACCAATGTCAATAATGTTTATGTGTCCAATGTAAATCAAGTAATGTGTAACCAATGTGATTTGTATAAATAAATGTAAGGTTAAACGAATAACCTTATAGTAACATATTAAAAGTATACTTTGGATTTGTAAATAACATATTAAACTATGTTTTGGTTTCATAAATAACATATCAAAATATGCTTTGGGTTTTATAAATAACATATCAAAATATGTTTTGGTTTGTTGATAGAATATATATGTTGGTTTTGTACAATATCACACATGGGAGCATATCAAACTATACTTTTGGGAGTATAAATAAATATACAAAAATAATGTGATTTAAGAATTCATTCAGACCTAGTGCATCAAAATACACCTTTGAGACTATAGGGATACCACAAAGGAAATCCCTATTTGGATGGAGAAACAAATTGGTTTCAGACATTCCATGACAACAGGAATGGGGTGTCTAATCCTATAGCGCTATATCATACTAACAATCGGTCTGCTGAACATAAAATAAGTACAATTATACATTTTATTTTATGTTCTTTGAGAAATCAGTGTTTAAACCATAGATAGTCATTTTGTATGTCAAATGATAAGTAATAACATGTATAATCAATTATACTTTGAAATCATGAAAATAACAGATAGGTACACATGCTTCACCCCAAAACAGTTTGAAAACGGTAAAAGAGGGGAACTATGTACTCACTTGAGATTGCTTAGAAGCCCTAGGATAACCACCAAGCAATGCTAGAGATCCTGGAAATCAAACAGCACCTAATATAGGTAACTATGTTAATATACTGGACCTAAATCGGAGGATCGGATAGAATGAGGGTTCGTAAACCAAACGAGTATGGAAACTCGTGTAATATGGTTCAACAAAGCCTACATACTAAATGAAACCTAACATAAGTGCTTACGACCCGTTTAGGTAGCTTATGCTACTTTAACGCGTCGTTCGCGTGTAACGCGTTCGGACCGCCTAACTAGTCCTATGACAAGTATTATATGCCTAAACATGTTACATAATCAGTTATGTGACAAAAGTTTAGGTTACATATGCTTAATTACCAATTATACATGAAAAGGGTATTCTGGTAATTTACCTAAGGCATATAAACTACCTATCATACAACTACTCAAACGATGTGACCATAAGGTATAACCTCGGAAGGTTATTCCCTATATACTATGGTCACCTAATGTATTTGGTCGGATCCTAATGATCGACCAAACTGGGTCGGGTTCGTAGGTATAAGCGATTTATCAGATCGCTTACCCTTACGACCCTAGACAACGTGGTAATCAGTAGGCATAGTCACAAGGGACTATAACCATCGTGATTACAATCACGTTGCGAAGTTCAAACGAACTTCGCATTGACCATAAGCTGGTCAACGCTGAAAGTCAAACAAAGTTTGACTTTCGGACTCTAAAAGCAATAAAAGAACGAAAGAATACTTACGAAGGGTCCCCGAATGCTAATCTCGATCCAAGAATCTCAGGTATGAAACAATGGTTTCAACTTAGAGTTTCTAAGATCAAAATTCTAGTGGGTTTTGAAGTTGTGGGGTGGGGTATTTATAGTTTTCGGGTAACCGTTAAGATCGTTTCATGGAAACCGTGCTCGAATCCCAACCGTACATGTGTTGGAATGTTATGGTAACTAAAAATGGGTTCTTATCAGCTGACTAGGCAAGTGAGAATGTGTGGTTGTGGATTAAACAGCTGTAATCTGCTGTTAAATGCAGTTAATCTGGTCAGAAGGAGCCACGCGGCCCGCGTCAGGATTACACAAGGCTCAGGCGGGCCGCCTGGCCTTGTCTGATCAGCAACATGTTTCTGAATTTACAGTTTCAGTCCCTGCACGTGTTTAAGGCCATTTCCGACACTTCCAAGGCCCGTAAAGCCAACTTTAAGGCCCTAAAATGATGCCTAAACATTTTGGACATGAAACATGCTCAAAAATATGTCGGATGTTGGTTCGTTTGGTCGTACGAACGCGTTGTTCGCTTAATTACGACGGAATGCGCATAAGCGCGAAAAACGATCCAAAATGCGTGACGAATGGATTTTTCTCATGCCAAACACTAAAATAAAATATTTTAGGGCTTACATAAATTTTTGGATGTCCAGATGTATTCAGAACGTAAGTTATGCGCGAAAATGCAAACTTGTGCACTTTTTGACACTTTTAGTCCCTGAATGACCCAAAAGTTTATTTTAGCACACTGAACCCCTCAAAGCCTATTTCTAAGCTATGTGAAGGATATTTATGGTATGTTTAACTTATGGTCACGTTCCGGAATGTTTGTTACAGTTCAAATTGGCATACTTTCGCAGTTTGTCAAGTTTAGTCCCTGTAAGCGAATTAACTTGTTTTTGCCATACCAAAGCCTTTAAAACTTATTTCTAAGTTATGTAAAGGTTATTTAAGGTATGTTAAGCCTATTTCACTATTCCGGAGTGTTCGTTGGATTAAACTGGTTATATTTACGCATCAGAGCGCGTATAACCCTCCAGAAAGCGATTTAAAGCTTAAAATCGAACAAGAGTTGATATGTGCAAACGATACACATATTTTTACAAATCCCAAGTATGAAATACAATATTTCATTGGTTTGGCATTTGTTTGATGGTTGAAGTGACACAGGTGTCACACGGTAACCTAATTATATCTGGACAAACTGGAGAGTCTACTACACCATACCCAGTTTTGCCAGAGAAAATTTTCTATTTCCCATAAATAGTATCTTTTCAAAAGTGCCTCTTTTATTAGGCTAGAATTAGGGAAATTTGTATTCCCGTAACATATTTTATTCTAGTCCAAATAATATCAATAAGCAATAATTACTATTAATTCTTGCTTATTTATCATATCTTGCAATATTCTAATTACCATTCTTATGGCATACAAAAACCCATCATAATTTATTCACACCATTACTTAGCTTATCTTGAAGCTGATACTAAGGCATCTTTTCTTAAGTTCATGTCTAAAATGCTATAATGTGTGCTAGCAGTTAACAGCAATCTCCTAACTCTTTTATATGAACTTAGGTATTATTATCACAACACCTAAAGGCTTAAAGCAGTGGCTCTGATACCATCTTAGATTGACAAGAAAGGGTTATGCGTAGGAAAGTAATTCCGTTTGTTAAAATCCTCTGGAAAAATCATTCTGAACACGAAGCAACATGGGAATCTGAAGAATCAATTCGCTCTCTATACCCTAATCTATTCTAGTAAATAGAATTTTAGTCGAGGTAATGGTAAACCTTGCTCTTTGATCTATATTCATTTGTTTATATTTGTGGTCATTCATACTTTACCTTATGTGAATATATCTTAGTTATGATTAAGCATGTTTATGTAGGAGATATCAGTACCAATAGTCACTCTTGTTATCTGTAAGTCTATGTTGATTTTCTGTATGATTAAATATGTTATTAAGATACGGAAGAACCATTAGGACATGGTAATAAGGTAATTGACAATTATGGTCATAAATGTAATTATGAATTTCAGATACACATGTGTTTTTAGGAGATTCTTGTTATATAAGTTAGTAACTTTGCTATGAAAGTTCCGTTAATTATGCGATATGTTATATTCTTATTTGAAAAATTTCGAGGACGAAATTTCTTTTAAGGGGGTAATAGCTGTAAGAACCATAAATTTAAAAATCATTATTCTAGAAATAAAAGAATAATAATAATTTATAATAAACTAAACATTTATCTTATGATCTATCTTTCTGTATATCAACCAAAACTATTATTTTTATTTATAAATTATCCAATAGGAAACCCTAATTAAGACACCCAAGTGATTCTGCACAAACCCTAAAATTTTCAGAACAATTCGAATCAGGATCAGGGCCCCTAAAACTCAGGAGGGGTATTTCCTAGTTAACGATTATCCTTATAAGTTATTATAAAAATCGAATTTAATTAAATCGTCGACTCACCTGAACTTCAAACACACGTGGCAACCATATGATAAAATGTCACCCCAGGCGACACGCGACAGGGAACAAGGAATCCTTCTCGACACGCGGGAGGATCCAATTTCCAGTATAAATAGGAGAGTCTGGGACTTGATTCTGGGCACAAAAACGACGAAGAAACTCAAAATACACGCTGAGATATCGTCCATATACTCTCAAAACACACACGAATCACTAATTAGTATAGCGAGGTGCTGCAGAACAGGGTATTAACTCGATCGCTACTACGATTCAATGTCCGATTGATTGAAATCAATCCAATGGATGTTTAAGTGCTGCTCAAATTTGGGTTATGCTTTGTCATTAGTCGTGATTCCGATGGATGTTTAAGTAATTTCACTTTGTCATTATTTGTGATTCCGATGGATGTTTAAGTGTTTGCACTTTGTCATTCGTTGTGAATCC
Source organism: Helianthus tuberosus (assembly GCA_030545235.1). Taxonomy (NCBI): domain Eukaryota; kingdom Viridiplantae; phylum Streptophyta; class Magnoliopsida; order Asterales; family Asteraceae; genus Helianthus; species Helianthus tuberosus. Next base: position 34,305 of record JARYGA010057011.1, read on the forward strand.
GATGGATGTTTAAGTGATTTCACTTTGTCATTAGTTGTGAATCCGATGGATGTTTAAGTATCGCACTTTGTCATTCGTTGTGAGGATTTTAATCTCGTGAGTTATCGTAATGCTGTATTAAGTTACTAACCTAGTTTGTGTGCATGTTATTTAAATTTGGTTAAAAGATTAATCAGTAGTCTAAACTCTGCCCGTATAAATCTGAAATATTATCACAAGGTAGCATCACTTTGGAATTATTAAGGTACGGATCCTTACCCTCACTCCTTATTGCTTCATATTCAAATTGTTATAAACCCATTAAATTCATATATCTTTTAAAAACTCCTCACGTCTTTGATTATCGATTCATTTGACAGTTCGTTGAATTCCTATTCTAATCACAACTTTGGATTTAGCTTTCATGTCATGCGATAGTATTATGTTAGTTGTACTCATTATCGCATGTTCCAATATATGTTACGTCTTGTTATGAAAAATAGTTTGATAAGTTATGTGAATAAGACCATTTGTACTCTGATACCCTGAGTGTCGCTTCTCGTGGAGTGTCCCACGAGCATGTTGTTGCGGCATCGACATCATGTGCTCCATCCGTGACGGAGAGATCAGTTCACGGCGTCCCTAGGTACAAGTAAGGTACAAAGCTACTAGGAGGCGTATGGATCGATCCTAGGATTTAAGTTAAGGAGGTGGATAGCGGGTATGCCAACTCGCCATCTCGTGTGATAATTATGCAGGAGTAGCTACATGTGTATTGTCACGTTTTAAGTTTGGCTCATGGGTACATCCGTATGATATGATTATGAAATTACGTTACTTGCATCATATCATTTTAACATAAAGTTTCATCCAAATAACATTTCATATAAAGCATTATTTATTATTTGAGTCTATTATTCCGTACTGAGCATTTGGCTCATTCCGTAAACTTTTTTGTATATACAGGTTCACAGGTTACTTCGGGCGGGGTAAAGAGAGAAGAATAAAGCCTAGGAATAAATCTGAAGATGTTAGTTAATCAAGTCAAATGTATCCGTTTGTATATTAACCTTAAGTTTAGTTGTCGTGTGGTTGTATCTTTATCAAATAAATAAATGGGATTATGACTTTTGTTTATGATACCACTGTTATTGTGACACGTCAGCCCTTCTGGGTTGGGGTGTGACAGAGTGGTATCAGAGCCATTGGTTATAGTGAACTTGGTTTTAAAAAGGGAAAAAAGTTTTTGATGAAAACCAGACTATAACCGGTAAAGTGTTCAATGATCCACAACGATGCTTCATTCCAAGTGCAAGACTCAATACTTTACGGTGTTCTATAATATTTATTTTAAGTACTACGGTTAAGGTTAAGTCATCCCTAAGTATTTCATGTATACAACCTTAAGAAATGTCTATCTGACAAATTTCTGTTAGTATTTCTTTAAGACATAGAGATAAATGAAAAGTTTAAAGATTTGTGACTTTAGATAGAAGACAGAAAGGTTAAGTTTCTCGAGCATAAAAGATTAGTACTAGTATCCTTACTTATTTGAGTAAATCTCGAGGACGAGATTTCTATAAGGAGGGGAGAATGTAGCAACTCTCACTAAAAAGTCCTATCTAGTATTATAATTAGTCCAATAGGAAACCCTAATTGAGAAACCCAAGTGATTCTGCACAAACCCTAAGATTTTCAGAAGAATCAGAATCAGGATTAGGGCCCCTAAAACTCAGGGGGGGTATTTTCTATTGATGATTATCCATTTAATTCGTTGTCGAAATAGAATTTTAAGAAACTGTTGACTCAGCAGGCCTAGTTCCAAACGTGGTAAACCTATAGTGCTTAGGTGTTCCTTACGCACCGTAAGGAAATTAGTGTTACGGTGCGCAAGGGTTGTTACGGACCGTAAGGAAATGAGGGTTACGGTGCGCAAGCCAAGTCAAATTTCGGGTATAAATAGAGGACATTGGCACTTGATTTCTGGTGTTGAAACGACGGAGAAATTCAACTTGTACGTTGAGTTATCTTCTGATTACTACAATTAACACACACGATCACTAATTGATGCTACGATACAGGGTATTAATTCGATCGCTATTACGATTCAATGTTCGATCGATTGAAACTATCCGATAGATGTTTAAGTGCTGCTCAAATTGGGTTTATACTTTGTCATTCGTCATGATTTCGACAGGATGTTTGAGTGCTGTCCAAAATCGGGCTATACTCCGTCATTCGTTGTGAATCCGCTGGATGTTTAAGTATCACACTTTGTCATTTGTTGTGAGGGTTTGATCTCGTGAGTTATCGTAAAAGCTGTATTAAGTTACTTACCTAGTTTCGTGTGCAAATTAGGTTATTAAGCTTATCAGTAGGCTAAACTCTACCTCATACCAAAGTAGATGTTAATTCTCAGAAGAGTTAGAATCAGGAAGCTTGTTAAATCAAGGTGAGTTCACAGACTTTCTACAAGGCACGGCCATCCTCAGTAGGTAGGATGCCACTCCACTAATCTTCGCACACATGTCTGGGAGACCGCGATACATACGAATTCTCCAGAGTGCAGAATAACATACGTTCGTCCTGGTTAGGACAACAAAACAAAACTTCGGGATAATCCTACGGGCTAGTAAGCCAGAGAACAGAAACCGTGAATTCACTCAACTTTGTTGTTGACTCGTTGTTACATGCCTTGCAGGTCGTTAGATCCCTAGCTTAAGGAGCTTGCACGAGGAGGCGTGGTCGTTGTGGGAAAACATTTCAATTAATATTAAACTTATGTTTTGTGCTTCCGCTGTAAACTCAAACTATGTGTTGACACCAATTGTATTGTGTTGGATTTTATAAAAATTACTTACATGCTTTGTTCAATATGATTGGTGGCTATGATCCTGGGCATGTCACGCCTCCAAGGCGGGGTGGGGTTTTTGGAGGGTGTGACATAAGGCCCCAGGGCCGGATGGATATACGTCGGTTTTCTTCAAAAAAAGCTTGGAATGTGGTTGGAAATGATGTGTGTCGGGCGGTGAAAGCGTTTTTCATCAATGGGAAATTGCTTCAGCAACTGAATCACACTATAGTGTCGTTAATCCCTAAAGTCCCAGTCCCGTCTTCTATAACGGACTACAGACCTATATTGTGACACTCTGGGTTTTTCCGAGCAAACACCTTGTAATTACTTTGTGCGTATATATATGTTATTAAATGAAAGTTGTGATTCTTCTTGTGCTATATGTCGATAACGTGTATGTAATATATATGTGTATATAAAGATACTCGTGAACCGAAACCACGACTCGAGACCACCCGGTCTCGAGTAAATAAGTAAACAGTTGGGCCGCTTGTGTAACACCCCCAAAATCCACACGCGGAGTACCACCGCTTGGAGGCGTGACATGACCAGGATCAAGCCACCAATCATATTGAACATAAGTATATAATAAAAGTCATTCATCAATACGATAGGTGTTTCCAAAACCAAATATAAACAAGTGTGTAGCGGAAGCAATAATGTAAGACCCAACATAAGTTTAAGTACAAAATGTTATAATGTTTAACAACACATTCACGATCCATGTCCACAACGACCGTGCCTCCCGTGCAAGCTCCAAAAGTACCTAAGGTCCTTGTTTTGCTCGGTATGCTAAGTTAAGTGCTCACAATAAATCAGTCAAGTCCAAGAATTAAACAGAGGTTTTGCTTCAATGAGGAATTCTCTTGAGGTGGGTATCAGAGATAGAAAGAGAAACAAAGTGATAAGCTTTGGTAAGTGGGAAACTTATCGGAGAAGATTTGTTTATAAACTGCTTAAATAAAATATCTCAAAATACTGGGCCATGGGCCAAGCCCATCTCTGATTTCGCCAAACATGGCTGGACGAAAACACTAAAGTGTTTTCATCACTTGGGTGATTTCATGGGTTCTTGTTCTCAGTAAGTTCCATAAGAAACTATACAATCCCATTTAGCACAATTTACACTATCATCATATACTCAAATATAATATGCACCCCAAATATTAAATATAAATCGCAATACTATTTTACGTTTTACAAATGTAAGCGTTGTGAAACAAACAAGTCGAGTAACAACAACGTATATATATAAAAAAAATTAACGTGCATTAAATGCGAAGATGGAATCTTGGAAAACTCGAGTTGTCACATTATCCCCAACTTGAAAGAAATTTCGTCCCGAAATTTAGCATGCGGTTACTGAGGAAGCTAGGTAAGTTATCGTTTACTGGTTCACCTGGGGTGTCACATTATCCCCCCCGTTGATTTGGAATTTCTTCCCGAAATTTTGTAGTAGCTTCAGCCTCAGTAGTAGTTGCATTGTTTTCGAACAATTGGGGATATTTGAGTTCCATTTTATCTTCGCGTTCCCAGGTAAACTCTGGGCCACGACGGGAGTTCCAACGAACTCGAACAAGAGGTATTCTGGTGTTCTTGAGGACTTTAACATCACGGTCCGTGATTTCAACTGGTTCTTCGACGAAATGCAACCGTTCGTCGATAGTGAGCTCCTTCAGAGGAACTATGTGGGTCTCATCTGACAGACACTTCTTCAGATTCGACATGTGGAAAACGTTGTGAACTGCACTGAGTTCAGCTGGTAAGTTCAGTCTGTAGGCCACTTTGCCTATCTTCTCTATAACTTCAAATGGTCCAACGTATCGTGGATTGAGTTTGCCTCGTTTGCCAAAACGAACAACACCCTTCCAGGGTGAAACTTTGAGTAGTGCTCGATCCCCAACCTGGAACTCGAGTAGTTTCCTGTCTTTATCGGCGTATGCTTTCTGACGGTCACGAGCTGCCGCCATGCGTTGTCGTATTTGAGCAATCTTTTCAGTAGTATCAACTACCATTTCTGGACCTGTGATCTGACTGTCACCCACCTCTGCCCAACAAAGAGGTGATCGGCATTTATGCCCGTAAAATGCCTCAAATGGAGCAGCTTTAATGCTGATGTGGTAACTGTTGTTGTACGAAAATTCCACAAGTGGCCGATGTTTTTCCCAGCCCTTTTCAAAGTCAATTACGCACGCCCGAAGCATGTCTTCTAGAGTTTGAATAGTGCGCTCAGACTGCCCATCTGTCTGAGGATGATAAGCTGTGCTCATGTCTAAACGAGAGCCAAAAGATTTGTGCATTGCTTGCCACAGTTCTGAAGTAAAACGTGCATCACGATCAGTGATAATAGAGGTGGGCACCCCGTGCCTCGAGACAACTTCTTTAAGGTATACGTCTGCTAGAGTGGAGAACTTATCCGTTTCCTTGATAGCCAGGAAGTGAGCAGACTTTGTGAGTCGATCCACGACCACCCAAATAGTATCATTTCCGCGCTGAGATCTAGGTAGGCCAGTAACAAAATCCATGGAAATTTGTTCCCATTTCCATTGTGGTATCTCAGGTTGCTGGAGTGGGCCTGATGGGTTCTGATATTCCGCTTTGACTCTCGCACAAGTCAAACACTTGCTAACGTAAGTTGCTATGTGGGCCTTCATGCTAGGCCACCAATATGTAGTTCTGAGGTCGTGGTACATCTTATCCGAACCCGGATGTACTGAGTAGCGGGACTTATGAGACTCATCCATTACAAGTTCGCGTAATTTACCATAGAGTGGGACCCAGATGCGTCCTGTTACATAGTAGGCGCCGTCTGCCTTTTGTTCTAACCGTTGCCTTGAACCGCGTAGGGCTTCAGTCCTGACGTTTTCTGGTTTCAATGCTTTTATCTGAGCATCTCGTATCTGTGAAGGAAAACTGGACTGAATAGTGAGTTGCAACGCTCGTACACGCCTAGGTGTAGTATCCTTTCGACTGAGGGCGTCGGCCACCACATTGGCTTTGCCCGGATGGTACTTTATAGCACATTCGTAATCGTTCAGTAACTCGACCCATCGACGTTGTCGCATGTTCAATTCTTTCTGCTTGAAGATATATGCTCGAGACTCCTGTGATCGGTGTAGATGGTGCACTTGGTGCCATACAGATAATGTTGCCATATCTTGAGCGCAAAAACAACAGCTCCCAGCTCTAAATCGTGCGTAGTGTAATTCCGTTCGTGAATCTTAAGTTGGCGTGAAGCATAAGCAATAACTTTATCCCGTTGCATCAACACACATCCAAGACCTTGGATGGATGCGTCGCAGTAGACTACAAAATCATCCGTGCCTTCAGGCAATGAGAGGATAGGTGCGCTACAGAGTCTATCCTTTAAGTGCTGAAATGCTGTTTCCTGTGTATTACTCCAACGATAAGCAACACCTTTCTGTGTCAGTAATGTAAGTGGCTGTGCAATTCTTTGAGAAGTCTTTGATGAACCGTCTGTAATAACCTGCCAAACCCAAGAATTGGCGTATTTCGGTTGGTGCACGAGGTGCAGGCCAGTTCTTGATCGAATCTACCTTAGATGGATCGACATGAATCCCATCCTTGTTCACCACATGGCCTAGAAAGTGGACTTCACGAAGCCAGAAGTCGCATTTTGAAAACTTGGCGTACAGTTGTTCTGTTCGAAGGAGTTCCAAAGTGAGTCGTAATTGCTGCTTGTGCTCCTCCTGACTCTTCGACTAGGTCAGGATGTCGTTGATGAAAACAATAACAAACTTGTCAATATAAGGTTTGCACACCCTGTTCATAAGATCCATGAAAACTGCAGGCGCGTTCGTAAATCCGAATGGCATTACTAGGAACTCGTAGTGGCCGTAGAGTGTTCTGAATGCTGTTTTAGAGACGTCCTCGTCCTGGACTCTCAGTTGATGGTAGCCTGACCTCAGGTCAATCTTCGAGTAATAGCTCGACCCTTGCACTGGTCGAATGAGTCGTCGATGTGTGGAAGTGGATTGCGATTCTTCACAGTCACCTTGTTCAGTTCGCGGTAGTCTATACACATACGAAAGGTACCGTCTTTCTTCTTTACAAATAATACTGGAGCTCCCCAGGGCGAAGAGCTAGGATGTATAAAGCCCTTATCCAAGAGCTCTTGCAGTTGCTTCGATAGTTCTTCCAATTCTGATGGAGCTAAGCGATACAGTGCGCGAGCTACAGGTGCTGCCCAGCACTATAGGAATGAGGTCGATAGAGAACGTCTGACCAGCGAGGATAAGATTACAACCCTAGACTATGAGTGGCCTCTAGACTTCTACCATTAGCTAACACTACGACAGGTTTGGTGTTCCAGGGAGTTGGTGTATGTTTTAACATTTGGCTAACTTAGAGACATATAACTGGTATCCGCACCCGAATCAAACAATACAGTAACATAAAATCGTCAAGAAGAAACTTACCCATAACTACGTTGGGATCATTCCTTGCGTCACCCTGACCACTCACATGGTTGTTGCTGTTCTTGAGTTACAGGACGTGAGCTTCGACAATCCTTAGCTCCATGACCTATCTTGAGACACCTCTGACAATGACCCTTGTTGCACTGACCGCTGTGGTGCCTATTGCATCTGTTACACTTTGGATGATTTCCTCGATATCCACTCTGCCCACGACTACCAGAAAATTGCTGACTGGGACTCTGGTAGTCATCTATCTTTTGCTGCTGCGCCAGAGGCTGATCCGGAATTAATTCCTTACTCAAGTTTCCATCCCACTTGCGTTTGTTGTCACTAGAAGCACATGTAGTAGCAGCTTTAACACGTTTCGGTAGTTTGTTTTGTTCTACTGCCTGATCTGTGAGACGATGAGCAAGCCGAGTGACTTGCTGGATAGTGCCAAGATTTGCTGCGGTCACATGACTCTGAATTTCGGGCACCAGACCCTTGAGATACAGCTCGATGCGTTTGGTGGGAGGGTCTACCATAGTGGGACAAAATGTGGCTAATTCATTTGATCTCTTCGTATAAGCCTCAATTTCAGACCCCGCCATCTGTAAGTTGAGGAACTCCACCTCTAGTTTATGGATGTCTTCCCGACTGCAAAACTCTTCCTTAACTAGGTCCTTGAACTCATTCCAGGGGGTGGCATTAGCAGCTGCCAGCCCTAACATTTGAACCTGTGCTTCCCACCAGGTTAATGCAGCACCTTCGAGTGTTCCAGTAGCAAACTTTACTCTACGAAACTCAGGGCATTCACGCACCTCAAAGTCAGTTTCGAGCCTCTCGAACCAACGGAGTAGGCCTACAACTCCCTCAGTACCGCTAAAGGTACTAGGTCGGCAATCCTTGAGATTATTGAGGGTGCAAACAGGTGGCTGAGCGTGTTGACCTCCTGCGTGTATGGCTGTGAGTGCCGCAGCAACTCGTTCGTTAATGAGAGCCGTCAACTGGGCTTGAGTCAAGTTAATACATCCGGCCATGATCTTCATAGCAAATGCAACAAAAGTGAGAGAGGTTCACGAATAGTGCGATGACAGAAGAGAGTAAGCACACAAGTGTTCTCGAGCAATAACGTATAGTAGGCAATGTAATCTAAGCATACCACGAGCAAAGTTTTATGCAATTCTAGCAAGTAGGCAATAAAACATATACCATATTACCTAGAGTGATGAGTCTTGCACGTGGAGCGAGGCGTCGTTGTGGATCGTTGAGCACTGTTCTGGTTATAGTCTGGTTTTAACAAAAAGTTTTCCCTTATTAAAACCTAGTTCTCTATAACCAATGGCTCTGATACCAATCTGTAACACCCCCAAAATCCACACGCGGAGTACCACCGCTTGGAGGCGTGACATGACCAGGATCAAGCCACCAATCATATTGAACATAAGTATATAATAAAAGTCATTCATCAATACGATAGGTGTTTCCAAAACCAAATATAAACAAGTGTGTAGCGGAAGCAATAATGTAAGACCCAACATAAGTTTAAGTACAAAATGTTATAATGTTTAACAACACATTCACGATCCATGTCCACAACGACCGTGCCTCCCGTGCAAGCTCCAAAAGTACCTAAGGTCCTTGTTTTGCTCGGTATGCTAAGTTAAGTGCTCACAATAAATCAGTCAAGTCCAAGAATTAAACAGAGGTTTTGCTTCAATGAGGAATTCTCTTGAGGTGGGTATCAGAGATAGAAAGAGAAACAAAGTGATAAGCTTTGGTAAGTGGGAAACTTATCGGAGAAGATTTGTTTATAAACTGCTTAAATAAAATATCTCAAAATACTGGGCCATGGGCCAAGCCCATCTCTGATTTCGCCCAACATGGCTGGACGAAAACACTAAAGTGTTTTCATCACTTGGGTGATTTCATGGGTTCTTGTTCTCAGTAAGTTCCATAAGAAACTATACAATCCCATTTAGCACAATTTACACTATCATCATATACTCAAATATAATATGCACCCCAAATATTAAATATAAATCGCAATACTATTTTACGTTTTACAAATGTAAGCGTTGTGAAACAAACAAGTCGAGTAACAACAACGTATATATATAAAAAAAAATTAACGTGCATTAAATGCGAAGATGGAATCTTGGAAAACTCGAGTTGTCACAGCTTGGGCCGCACCTCCCTTAGCCTACTTGGAAACCCACTCGAGGTGCACCACCCTCTAAATATAAGCCAAGAACCCTCACACACTCTCCTTTCCACTCTCTCACTTCATCCTCACTCCCTCTCTCTCTAGAAAACCCTAACAAATCAAGCTCACCCCCTCCCCTCTCCCTCTCGGATTAAATCGGCAACAACAAGGAGGATCGGTCAAGCTCATCATCATTACTCGGACACTTCATTTTCTCACTTTCTTCCTTAACTCGGTGCCTTTCCACAACCGGTTAGTATTTTAGATGTTCACTATGTGTTTATATGTACAATAGTGCTATTTGCTTGGAATGATTGAAACGATGGATGAAATATGTGAACTCTTGCATGATAATAAAGTGCTAAGATATTGAATGATGAATGATTGTTAGTGTAGGGTGTTTAATGTTTAGAACAAATGTTTACATGATCCTTGTTGACCAAGTAGCATGATATGTATTGTAGAATGAGGATGTATGCTTATGCTTTGATAAGAGATTGTTAGATAACATACAAGATTGATTAGGACAATAAGGGTGTGTATGTGTATGTTTGTAATCCGAGGAATGTATGTTAGATTCAAGAATCGATGATGCGGATTTGAGTATATGCTAGGATAGGGTTGTTTGAATGATCGTGTTGTAATGATGAAAACCCAAAAATGATGAACTTGTTGAATATGACATGAATATTTGAAACCGACTCATGACAACTCGAGACCACAGTAGTCACGACTCGAGATCATGTCCAAGTACTCAAAGCAGACTCCAAGGACTCGAAACCATCTAGGTCTCGACTCGAGAACCCATGATCTCGACTCGAGACTAAATCTAGGACAATTGAGGTTGCGACTCAAGCTTGTGTGACTCGAAACCACCCCACTACAAACCGAGACCATTCGGTTGCGACTCGAGACCTCTCGGTCTCGACTCGAGACCACCTTGTCTCGAGTGGGCTGCTGATCTCCGTTATTGGGCCGAAGTAAATGGACTGATTATGCATGATTATTGTTTGACTGGACTACGTGCTAATTGTTACTGTTCGACTGTACCATTGCTAGAGCAGGCCCAATAACTCAAAACTGTATGCGTACTATGTGTTAGCTATGTGTAGAAATACGTGATAACTTGTGTCCGAGCCTGACCTATACTGGTAACCATTTAGGACGTGGTGACCAGCATACTTAACCAAGTAAACTAACCTGCCGAGCAACCCAAGGTGAGTTCACAACTAATAAAGCATGCGTTCCCGGTGGTTGGGAAACGGAAACTTAAGCAACGCTATCCCCTCGTAAGGGATACAAACCTACTTCTCTCCCCTTAAATGGGACTTTTAGTTAATTACTGTTTATACTGGATGCAACAAGCAACACTAAACAAAACTCTATCACTCAAGTCCTCACTTCTTAATACCGATTAGTCGTCGGGGTCAGGCGAACGGGTTATTAGTTAATAGCGCTATTTAGGTCTCACCAACCTCACACCGTGCCCGCGTATGGGATCGGGCGTGAACTAATGTACTCTGGCAACCGTCAATGATGATAGAACATTGACAAACGGGGCACTCTATGGAAACGTACGGATGAATAGTATTCGGTATTGTAAAAACAGTTTAGTTGCTTACTTATGGGGTAGCTCCCCATCGCATGTATAAACGGATAAATTAACTGGTGAAACAAGTTTTTGGTAACTAAAACTGGACAACTCGTGGACTCGCCAACATCTTTGTTGATACCCTTCTGCATGCTTTGCAGGTACCCAGTGACTCAGGAGCTTGCAGCTTGGGAATGTGTAGTGGTCGTTTAGCCCGTGTGTGGGTTTTAAATAATCTGAACTATGAACCTTGTTTTGAGACCGTTTGGTTTATGCTTCCGCTGTTTGTTTAAACTGTTATTTGAACTTAAACTTTTAGAACTTTAAAACATGGTGTTTACTAACTATCGTGGTTGGTGAATACTTCTACTATTAATCAATGCTCAGTATAATTGGTGGCTGGATCCTGGTCAGTCACGCCTCCAAGCGGTAGTACTCCGCATGTGGATTTTGGGGGTGTGACACGTGTTGTAACACGTTATACAAATGCATCAGCAAGATTATTAGTGATCGTATGAAAGATGGTTTGGTGGATATTATAAGTATTAACCAGTCTGCATTTGTGCCGGGGAGACGAATTTCAGATAACATTTTACTAACTCAAGAACTTATGCATAACTATCATCGGAAAGTGGGTCCTCCTAGATGTGCGTTTAAAATTGATATCCAAAAGGCGTATGATGTCACACCCCGACCGCGTAAAACAACAAATCGCGGCGGAAACATCGGGGCGTGTTGCAACAGAATTATCGTTTCATAACCATGGATACAAAATTGTTTCGTTTTATTAAACACTGAATATTTACATCGTCGGGAAATCTAAATACACAATACCTGAAACATATGTGAAAACGAGGTCAACAAAGAAATGCTGGCGAATACATTGGTTTTGTAGGAGTGTCGAAATCATGGCTAGTTTAAATGTTGCAATACGTTATTAAAAACCTTGTTTTGAAAAGAGCATAATATTGCAACTTAATTAACCAACTCAAATCAAGCGGGTTATAGTTTGTAAAACCTCGTAGCCATGACTCTTAACCCAAAAACATTTGTTTTAGTAAAGCAAATTGTGAAAACATCTCGAAATAAATCGTTAATAAAACTCGTTAATAAATCTCGTTAAAAACTCGTATAGTTTATATCATATCGAAAACCTCGTTTGTGTGACATCGTTTAAAAATCGTTTACCCAAGTGAACTAACTAATGCCACGGTATGTAATATGATGAAACCACTTATATATAGGAAGTACCAGCGGCGTATCCACCATGCTTTCATCACATTACACACGTCTCGTTATCTAAACACTGACTAAAAATCAATTCGTTTACCCAAATCGTTTAACATCGTATCGTCCAAATCGTTTACAAATCGTTTACATCGTTCAAATCGTTTACAAATCGTTTACATCGTTCAGATCGTTTACATCGTCCAAATCGTTTACATCGTCCAAATCGTTTAACTCGTTAATACATCGCGTGAAAACCAATCGTTTACCCAAATCGTATAATTCGTTTTAGGTCGTGAAACTACTTATATGGTCGTCTCGCTAATAACATTCAAACCTTCGTGACTCGTCCCTCGTCGCTTCTCGTTCTCGCATTAATAAACCCTTATTAAATGGTAAATTAACAATTACAGATTCAGTCGCTACCCACCACCCCCACACATAACCACGGGTGCAGTAAGATAACGGGATTTGTCAGATCCTATGGTACCATAACCTAATACTGGCCGGCTTGATCATTGCTAATGAATGTCATTTGTTATGTAACCCAACCAACAAGTTCGTTCACATTATCGAAATCGTTATTAGTTTTGTATAAATCGTCTTAATCGTTTTTGAAACCATCGTTATAACATCGAAAATCGTTTTGATACCATCGTTAAAACCTTGAAAACATTTAGCACATATGAGTCACCCCAAAACAATTGAAAGCAGTAAAATAGGGGAATAATGTACTCGCCTGAGAATGCTTAGAGGTCTTGAACAACAACCAAGCAAAGCTAGAGGGAGCACGGAATCAATCGGCAGTCTAAAACCATATAAATAATCCGGGCCTGAGTCGAAAGATCGGATAGAATGAGGGCTTGTAGACCAAATGAGTATGGGAACTCATGTAATATGGTTTAACAAAGCCTACATACTACTATGAAACCAAACCTAAGTGCTTTCGACCCATCGCGACCCATTAAGGTAGCTTATGCTACTTTAACGCGTCGTGCGCGCAAAGCGCGTTCGATACGTCTAACTAGTCCTATGACAAGTATTATATGCCTATACATGTTTTATCATGTTGTATAATCAGTTATGTATAAAAGTTTAGGTTACATAAGCTAAATTACCAATTATACATGAAAAGGGTATTTTGGTAATTTACCTAAGGCATATAAACTACCTATCATACAACTACTTAACGAAGTGACCATAAGGTATAACCTCGGAAGGTTATTCCCTATATACTATGGTCACCTAATGTATTTGGTCGGATCCTAATGATCGACCAAATGGGTCGGGCTCGAAGGCATAAGCGATTTATCAGATCGCTTACCCTTACGACCCTAGACGACGTGGTAATCAGTAGGCATAGTCCCAAGGGACTATAACCATCGTGATTACAATCACGTTGCGAAGTTCAAATGAACTTCGCATTGACCATAAACTGGTCAACGCAGAAAGTTAAACAAAGTTTGACTTTCAGACTCGAAAAGACTCGAAAAGCAATAAAAGAACGAAAGAATACTTACGAAGGGTCCCCGAAAGCTAATTTCGATCCAAGAATCTCAGGTATGAAACAATGGTTTCAACTTAGAGTTTCTCAAATCAAAATTCTAGTGGGTTTAGCAATGGATGGCATGGGGTATTTATAGTATTCGGAGAACCGTTAAGATCGTTTCTCGAATATCGTGCTTCGATCTTGTCCATACATGTGCACACATGGTTTTGTAATACCATGTGCACTCAATACCAGCCCATAGATTCAAGGAATACCATGTGCAAGTGTGGAAAGGACCAGATCCAATGTTTCTGCAAATTCTGCTGTCTGCAGACCCCTTGCGCACCGTAACACTATAATTGTTGCGGTGCGCAAGGACCAACTTTGGCAGAATGGCAGATTTGGTCCCTGCAGCTCCAAACTTGGTTTTCGATGCATTTTTGACACGTTTAAGCCCTGTTAACCCCATTTCAAAGCTCTAAAATGAATTTAAAGTATAAGGAGCTTAAAATATGCTCAAAAATATCTCGGATGTCGGTTCGTTTAGCCGTACGGTTGCGCTGTTCGGTTAATTACGACGGAAGTCGAAACGAACGCAAAAACGATCCAAATTAAGCGACGAATGGATTTTTCTTATGCCAAACACTAAAATAAAATATTTTAGTGCTTACATAAATTTTTGGATGTCCGGATGTATTCAGAACGTAAGATATGCGCGAAAGTGCAAACTTGTGCACTTTTTTACACTTTTAGTCCCTGAATGAGCATAATGTTTATTTTAGCGCACCGAACCCCTCGAAGCCTATTTCTAAGCTATGTGAAGGATATTTATGGTATGTTTAACTTATGGTCATGTTCCGGAATGTCTGTTACAGTTCAGATTGGCATACTTTCACAGTTTGTCAAATTTAGTCCCTGTAGACGAATTAACTTGTTTTTGCCATACCAAAGCCTTCAAAACTTATTTCGGAGTGTTTGTTGCCAATGTCACTATTCCGGAGTGTTTGTTGCATTAAACTGGTTATATTTACGCATTGGTGCGCGTATAACCTTCCAGAAAGCGATTTAGAGTTTGAAATTGAACAAAAATTGATATGTGCAAATGATACACATATTTTTACAAATCCCAAGTATGAAATACAATATTTCATTGGTTTGGTATTTGTTTGATGGTCGCAGTGACCCAGGTGTCACAGTCTCCCCTACTTTAGGAAATTTCGTCCCGAAATTTAATCAGAGGAAACTTGTGAGAGCTTGAAAACATGAAGTTAAAAAGACAAAGCAACACTAGTTAGGGTTCTGAACTTCTAGTAACTTTAAATAACATTATGCTTTCAATGCAAGAGGGACACTTATATACAAGTATATGAAGCGTCATTGGTGCGTCCACCGTACCTCCATTACATCGTTCTCATTTTGTTATTGTTGTCACTATCGGTTCTTACACATAATAAATCCTACTGGGTTTCTGTGCACTAAATTTCATAATTATGTACGCGAGACAATTCCTTGCACAGTTCACACAGTCTATTTTATAATGTGTAGGGTAAAACCAAATGAACAAACCTGTGATGAGTGTGATTGGACCACCATAGGGTCCTTTCAGCTGTATCATCACATGCCATTCTTAACCAGGTCTTGAATCAATCTTTAACTAGACCACTCAAGGGTCTCTCATCGAATCATGGAATGGTACTATATAACCCAAGGGTCTTAACTACCACGTAGAAGCCCATAAGGATTTAAGGTAGTACCTTTTGAATATCCTACTATGAATCCCTCATATGAAGATATGAAAGATTCTATGAGGATTTGAAAATCGGATCACACAAAAACATAGAGGAGAACACATAAACACATATCACATAATCGCACACTCGCATTATTGTTTAAATTGACCTTTAAATTTGTTATCTTTGGACACGGGTATTTAAAGCATACTAGGAATCAAATCCTTAATTGCAGCAATTTGGATGGATCCACATGAATACCCTGCTTGTTGACTACATGACCCAAAAACTGAACTTCTTTAAGCCAAAATTTCCTCTTGGAGGATTTAGCGAAAAGTTTGTTCCTTCTTTAAGGGTTCCAGTGTCAATGAAGGTGTTGATCGTTATCGGCTCGGGACATGAATAGATCAAGATGTCATCAATAACAACAATGACGAACTGATCCAAATAAGGCTTGCAGACTCTATTTATTAAGTCCATGTAGATGGCTGGAGCATTTGTCAACCCAAAAGGCATGACTATAAACTCGTAATGGCCATACTTCGTGCAGAAAGCCGTTTTGATAATTCCTGCATCTCGAACGGTGCAAAATGATAAGGTGCTTTCGCAATTGGGTTGGCATTGGGTACAAGGTCAAAAATGAAACTCGACTTGACGAACTGGAGGCAAACCAGGCAGTTCATCAGGAAACACCTCTGGATAATCCCGAACAATCGGAATATCCTGAATACTCTTGCTCTTGCCTTTCTCCTCAGTGACATGTGCTAGAAAAGCAACATATTCTTTTCGTAAATAACTTTGGGCTTTTGATTTAAAAGAAACAAGCATTTAAGGTTCTCGGGGAGGTCACAAGTGATCATAAAAATGACAGAACCACACGAGTAGTTTGTCTTTGTGTTGACATCATAAGGTTGGATCAAACATTCATACAATTGCATTAGTTAAAGAAAATAAAAACCACAATTTTTTTTTATATAACAACCGCATTGTCTTTAAATGTTTCAAGATAACAACCAGAGGAAATACAAAATACTAATCGTTCATCGCTGCATCGTTGATTGCCTCATTAATGTTATACACTCGTCCACGTGCTGGATTTACATTGGCGTTGTCGTTCGCATTTGCATTCACCAGTCTCGGACAGTTGTGGCGGAAGTGACCAATCTCTCCGCAGTTGAAACATGAACCCGGTGGGAATCTCGCAGCATTCCCTTGACCCTGAGCTGGAACCTGAGCAACCTGATTTTGTCCAAAACGACAAACATTGGCCATATGCCCAAGTCTACCACACGTCGTGCATTGCCTGCAATCTTGTTGTGCAACGTGATGACCGTTGCAACGAGCACAGTGAGGTGCGGTACCAGCGTATGCCTTCTTTGCAGGTGGCTGAGTCGGTTGGTTCTGCAGGTTCTGAGCAGTCTTTGCTGTAACAGCAAAGTTTTGGGCACCTTTTCGCTTTCTTGATTTCTTCGATGACTCACCTTCTTCACCCTTTTTCTTGTCCTTTCCAGAATCAGTCGCCTTCTTTTTATCACCCTTGCGGGTGAGTTTACCCTTCCTGACTTGGGTCTCAGTCAGGGTAGCAGACAACTCTATTGCTTGACGAAGGGTAGTAGGATTAACACCGATCAAAATCTCTAGAATAGAATCGGGTAAACCATCGATGTATCTCTCGATCGCTTTCTCCAGAGGGGTAACCATGGTGGGACACAATAGACTGAGTTCTTCAAAACGATCCGTGTACGCACGGTGTTCAGCCCCATCTTGCTTTAAGTCGTCAAACTCTCGTTCCAAAACTCGAATCTCGTGACGGGGACAAAACTCCTTCATCATGAGAGCCCGAAGCTCCGCCCATGTTTGTGCCAGAGCCACTTCGGCACCCCTATCGTGCATAACACCATTCCACCAAGTAAGCGCTCGCTTTTCAAACACACTCGAAGCAAATTCCACCTTACGCGCATCCTGACACTGCACATGTCTGAATGTGTTCACGATACTCTCAAACCACTGCAGGAGCGCAGTTGCTCCTTGCGACCCAGAAAACTTAAGTCGCTTCGCAGAATTGAAGTTCTTGAAATTACATTGTGCGTTATTGTTGTTGTTATTATTGTTGTTGTTGTTGTTGTTAAATATCTCGTGGACTTGGGTTACAACACCGGGAAGTACAGCAGCCACTTGCTGAGAAACCAGGGCTGCGATTTCTTCAATAGTAAAAGTTCGAGGATCGCGTCGAGGAGGCATTGTCTAACAAGGAAACAAGGGAGTCGAGTGAGGTTTGAAAATTTGGAAAAACAAAAGAGGTATCGACAAAACACAAGGAAGGAGATCATTTGTTTGTTACCTCGAACAAACAAACGCCACGCAGTGACTAATCAAAGTAAATAGATCAAAAATAATATATCGCGAAGACATGCTCGCCTATAAGTGAACACTCATCCCAAGAATTCCCAGTTAAGCACAACTGGTCTCGCGTCTGATGAGATATATACGAAGTGCTTGCCTAGACAGAAAACCCAGAATACAGGCATTCACCCTTCCAGTTTGCACGTGTTCACATTATTTAAAACCCAAAACTTTGACGAGATTTTGAAAAATCAAAGGGGTTCAAAACCTTTTAACAGAGGGTTCAAAACCTAGTAATAAATCATCCTAGAACAGATGATTAGTTTTCAAAGCAGATTCGAAAATTGTGTTCTTGTTGTGGTTATCACCTAAGGATAGGTGACAGTTTTGTTTTAGAAATCTAAACGCAAATTTCTTCGCGTTAGGGTCCTAAAAAGGTTATAGACTAGGTCAAAGCATTACTAATAACCTAATTCCCTATAACAATTGGCTCTGATACCAACTTTTCTGTCACACCCCGACCGCGTAAAACAACAAATCGCGGCGGAAACATCGAGCCGTGTTGCAACAGAATTATCGTTTCATAACCATGGATACAAAAAGTGTTTCATTTTATTTAACATTGAATATTTACATCGTCGGGAAATCTAAATACACAATTTAAACATAGTCTATCATTGTTATTGAGTCACTAAGGCCTCGTCCAGTCCTATGTGAGCATGCATCCTATCAATCGATATCATTCAACAATACCTGAAACATATGTGAAAACGAGGTCAGCAAAGAAATGCTGGCGAATACATTGGTTTTGTAGGAGTGTCGAAATTATGGCTAGTTTAGATGTTGCAATACGTTATTAAAAACCTTGTTTTGAAAAGAGTATAATATTGCAACTTAATTAACCAACTCAAATCAAGCGGGTTATAGTTTGCAAAACCTCGTGGCCATGACTCTTAACCCAAAAACATTTGTTTTAGTAAAGCAAATTGTGAAAACATCTCGAAATAAATCGTTAATAAAACTCGTTAATAAATCGTTAATAAAACTCGTTAATACATCGTTTAAAAATCGTTTACCCAAGTGAACTAACTAACGCCACGGTATGTAATATGATGAAACCACTTATATATAGGAAGTACCAGCGGCGTATCCACCATGCTTTCATCACATTACACCCGTCTCGTTATCTAAACACTAACTAAAAATCAATTCGTTTACCCAAATCGTTTAACATCGTATCGTCCACATCGTTTACAAATCGTTTACATCGTCCAAATCGTTTACAAATCGTTTACATCGACCAAATCGTTTACAAATCGTTTACATTGTTCAAATCGTTTACAAATCGTTTACATCGTTCAAATCGTTTACAAATCGTTTACATCGTCCAAATCGTTTACAAATCGTTTACATCGTCCAAATCGTTTACAAATCGTTTACATCGTCCAAATCGTTTAACTCGTTAATACATCGCGTGAAAACCAATCGTTTACCCAAATCGTATAATTCGTTTTAGGTCGTGAAACTACTTATATGGTCGTCTCGCTAATAACATTCAAACCTTCGTGACTCGTCCCTCGTCGCTTCTCGTTCTCGCATTAATAAACCCTTACAAAAGGGTAAATTAACAATTACAGATTCAGTCGCTACCCACCACCCCCACACATAACCACGGGTGCAGTAAGATAACGGGATTTGTCAGATCCTATGGTACCATAACCTAATACTGGTCGGCTTGATCATTGCTAATGAATGTCATTTGTTATGTAACCCAACCAACAAGTTCGTTCACATTATCGAAATCGTTATTAGTTTTGTATAAATCGTCTTAATCGTTTTTGAAACCATCGTTATAACATCGAAAATCGTTTTGATACCATCGTTAAAACCTTGAAAACATTTAGCACATATTAGTCACCCCAAAACAATTGAAAGCAGTAAAATAGGGAATAATGTACTCGCCTGAGAATGCTTAGAGGTCTTGAAAAACAACCAACCAAAGCTAGAGGGAGCACGGAATCAATCGGCAGTCTAAAACCATATAAATAAACCGGGCCTGAGTCGGAAGATCGGATAGAATGAGGGCTTGTAGACCAAATGAGTATGGGAACTCATGTAATATGGTTTAACAAAGCCTACATACTACTATGAAACCAAACCTAAGTGATTTCGACCCATCGCAACCCATTAGGGTAGCTTATGCTACTTTAACGCGTCGTGCGCGCAAAGCGCGTTCGATACGTCTAACTAGTCCTATGACAAGTATTATATGCCTATACATGTTATATCATGTTGTATAATCAGTTATGTATAAAAGTTTAGGTTACATAAGCTAAATTAACAATTATACATGAAAAGTGTATTTTGGTAATTTACCTAAGGCATATAAACTACCTATCATACAACTACTTAACGAAGTGACCATAAGGTATAACCTCGGAAGGTTATTCCCTATATACTATGGTCACCTAATGTATTTGGTCGGATCCTAATGATCGACCAAATGGGTCGGGCTCGAAGGTATAAGCGATTTATCAGATCGCTTACCCTTACGACCCTAGACAACGTGGTAATCAGTAGGCATAGTCCCAAGGGACTATAACCATCGTGATTACAATCACGTTGCGAAGTTCAAATGAACTTCGCATTGACCATAAACTGGTCAACGCAGAAAGTCAAACAAAGTTTGACTTTCAGACTCGAAAAGCAATAAAAAAACGAAAGAATACTTACGAAGGGTCCCCAAATGCTAATTTCGATCCAAGAATCTCAAATATGAAACAATGGTTTCAACTTAGAGTTTCTCAAATCAAAATTCTAGTGGGTTTAGCAATGGATGGCATGGGGTATTTATAGTATTCGGAGAACCGTTAAGATCATTTCTCGAATATCGTGCTTCGATCTTGTCCATACATGTGCACACATGGTTTTGTAATACCATGTGCACTCAATACCAGCCCATAGATTCAAGGAATACCATGTGGAAGTGTGGAAAGGCCCAGATCCAATGTTTTTGCAAATTCTGCTGTCTGCAGACCCCTTGCGCACCGTAACACTATAATTGTTGCGGTGCGCAAGGACCAACTTTGGCAGAATGGCAGATTTGGTCCCTGCAGCTCCAAACTTGATTTTCGATGCATTTTTTACACGTTTAAGCCCAGTTAACCCCATTTCAAAGCTCTAAATGAAGTTAAAGTATAGGGAGCTTAAAATATGCTCAAAAATATCTCGGATGTCGGTTCGTTTAGCCGTACGGTTGCGTTGTTCGGTTAATTACGACGGAAGTCGTAACGAACGCAAAAACGATCCAAATTAAGCGACGAATGGATTTTTCTTATGCCAAACACTAAAATAAAATATTTTAGTGCTTACATAAATTTTTGGATGTCCGGATGTATTCAGAACGTAAGATATGCGCGAAAGTGCAAACTTGTGCACTTTTTTACACTTTTAGTCCCTGAATGAGCATAAAGTTTATTTTAGCACACCGAACCCCTCGAAGCCTATTTCTAAGCTATGTGAAGGATATTTATGGTATGTTTAACTTGTGGTCATGTTCCGGAATGTCTGTTACAGTTCAGATTGGCATACTTTCGCAGTTTGTCAAATTTAGTCCCTGTAGACGAATTAACTTGTTTTTGCCATACCAAAGCCTTCAAAACTTATTTCTAAGTTATGTAAGGGTTATTTAAGGTATGTTAAGCCAATGTCACTATTCCAGAGTGTTTGTTTCATTAAACTGGTTATATTTACGCATTGGTGCGCGTATAACCTTCCATAAAGCGATTTAGAGTTTGAAATTGAACAAAAATTGATATGTGCAAATGATACACATATTTTTACAAATCCCAAGTATGAAATACAATATTTCATTGGTTTGGTATTTGTTTGATGGTCGCAGTGACCCAGGTGTCACATATGATACGGTGGAGTGGTCCTTTTTGGAAGCGACATTGATTGGATTTGGGTTCCATACGAAGATGGTGAAGTGGATCATGGCCTGTGTAACTTCTACTTCGTTTTCGTTATCTATTAATGGGAACCTCTTTGGGTATTTCGAAGGGAAACGAGGGCTTCGACAGGGAGACCCTATGTCGCCGTATCTATTTACGATGGTTATGGAAGTTCTCACTTTATTATTGGACAAGTGTGTGGCGATATTGTGACACTCTAGGTTTTCCCGAGCTAATATCTTGTAATTACATTGTGTGTATATATGTATTAAATGGAAGCCGTGATTTATTTTGATGTGCTATGTGTGAATAATGTGTACGTATAATGTATAGGTCGTATGGATAAGTGTATATGTAGTAGCAAACCGAACCAAAACCCCCCTTGCACACTATGGGTTGCCAACCTACCTAGCCCATCAACTCAAGGACCCGACTCGAGACAAGTGGGCCGGATGGGACGCAACCTCCCTTAGCCCACTCGGAAACCCCGCACCTCCTATTTAAGCCTAAAACCCTCACACACACTCTCTTTTACACTCCATCTCTCTCTCTCTCTCACTAAAACCCTAGAACACCACCACAAACCTCCTCCCATCCTCATTCCATCTTCTCTCGGATCCAACCCGTAACAAGGAGACTCTCGGATCAAACTCGAGATCACCACTCGGAAGCTCTTCACATCTTCTACACCAGAAATCCTTGGCCGGTTAGTGTTACTTTACGAACACATCTATATGCATGATAGAAAGGGTTGGTTATGTGTTATGGTGGATTGTAGCTATTATTTAAGCATGATGAAAGTGTTTGTTGATTTAATGGGCATTGTTGTGTGGTAAAGATATTTCTTGACATGAATGATGGACACAAATATGCTTAGTGAATAATGGTCTTTGATGATAGTTATATGTTGAGAAGAATGATAATATTAATTATAAATGATATGCCAAGATGATGTAACAAATGCATGTATGATGTTATTAAACCAAGTGATCATATGCTAGAAATAGAAACTGATGATAGCTGTTGGTGATGTCCGAATCATGCCATTCGTTTAGAGGTTTGGATCGGTTTAAATGAACATGTTGATTTAAGATGTTATGAATGTGTTAGGGATACTTGAATATGTGAAGAACAACATGAAGGTTATTTAAAATATTTGAAATACCATGTTTGATCTGCTTGTTTAGAAAAATAGACAAGAAAACATGTTTAATGGAATAGTACACAATTTACATGAAATAGCAATCCTATTGGATAGTACCATTAGGCAGGTTCTGGAAGGTTTCCGGTCATCAAGTGTGCGAGTCGAGACCTCCTGTCTCGACTCGAGACTGTGGAGATTGCTACTCGAGACCGCTAAGTGGACAACTCGAAGACCAGGACATACACCTCATAAGTCGAGACCAACACTGTTGCGACTCGAGATCTCCTGATCTCGACTCAAGACTGAACTCGAGACCTTCGAGGTTGCGACTGTCACACCCTGGCTTTGCGGAAGCGTGGTTAATTTCGGTGTGACTTCTTAATACCATAGCTTAATCATACCAAAGCTATATGAGTTAAAAACATGCAAGATCATCCATTAAGTTTTGAAAACCAAACATAATACCATTGTTTTAACATACCCTGACAACCATAATCTTGTTCAACAAACATTACAAACTGAAACATAACATAAACATGGTTTAAGGACTGTGTCTTGTCCAGGAAAGAGACACATCCCCTAAACCCCGGATGACCTCGGAAACTAGTGCAGCGGAAAACATGCCATACCGTGCCAGATCTCGTTAATTTCCTGAAATACATGTAAGTTGAAAAATCAACAATAATGTTGAGCGAGTTCATGTGCAAGTGAGTAAGTAAAACACTTGTAAGTATAAAAGTTGTCGTGGTATGTAGCAGTGTAAGAGGACTTGTGATCACCAATGGTTTGCAAGGCCATTAGCATGTTGTGAAATGCAATAGGAAGACTCAACCCTAGCCGATTTTTGCGTTGGGCAACCAAGTCACTCCAGGTCCGTTCTGTTGGTCCTCAGAGAGGTCCGTTCTGTTGGGCCTAGAGCTGGGCTCGCTACACCCAGATAGATCTACCGCTTAAGTCCCTCGGTGTTCTGCCTACCCATTCACATGATCTAAAACCTCCTTACGTTAATCATACCATGTATAAAGTACTTGTAATCAAAGTAACATGTATTTCACCCCCGCAGTTAAGAAAACTGAAAACAGTTAGAGAAAAGGGGGACATGAACTCACAGTCGGTGCGTCTCTACCAAGTGTCTCCAAATCTGAAAGCTGTGCGACGACCTACAAGTGCTAATTCTATTAGACGGACGGCCGTGCCTTAGCTTTATAGTTTAAGTTTTTGGGAAATAGTTAGACAACTATTTCGTGTGTTTGTTCTGTATATACTTGGTAGTTATATTCCTTCCCAAGGATGGGGGATACAATACATGTGCGTAAGTTACGTTTTAACAATCGTGTGGTAATGTAATTACCGGTGTAACTTATATATTCATAGTGAAAGCGTTCGCAAAGTTTTGGAATCATTAACGCTTGTAAATATTATTTTCACTCTAAAATAATATTTATGTATTTTCACAAAATAATCATAAACAGTGTTGTGACAAAATATATTTATCACGTTACCTTTAGTGAAAATCCCACCTCCGAAAATTTAGTAAATAAAGTCATGGCGAAATTTATGTTTCGAAATATGTCAAAAATAGTTTTAACACTTGGTGTGTAAATAATTCTAAGTGTTAGGATTTTAGAAAATTTCGCCAGAGTTTCCTCTGTAACTGGAGGTGGCCACGCTTTCAAGCGTATCATTTTCTTTTAACAAATCAATTCAACAACTTCTTTATTCAATCAAACAATTTCCGACACATCAAACTAGTCGATAAGTATGTAAATCGCATAATCGCATGAACTTGTAGTTTTTCCGCATCTATAATGTAAATCCCATTATATTTTGTAGATCTTTATATAAAGTAACTTCAATCTTGTAAAAACCTCGTGTTTAGAGAAATCCGTCTTTACAACTTCTAGTAACAAGTGACAAAGCTAGTCCTTTGTCGGATCTTTTTGTTTCACAAGTGTTTACACACTTGTGGTTTATAAAATCATGTTTGTTAGTGTAAGATCCATCTTTTTAGAAAACATGATTTATTTAGCGTGTGGTTCTTTGAAAATACCACTTGCGGATACGTAGATCCGCTAGTTTTAAACACTACCGTACAAGTTAAATCACTTTTACACAAATAAAATGCCTTTAAACAAGTCCATGTCTCGTGTGTGGTAGAGTTTCACCTTTTAACCCTTGTGTTAACTAAAAACGAGCTTATGTGAAGATCCATGATTTTACAAAGTCGGGTTAAACGATGATCCGAGCTACCACATCATAGATCGGGTCTCAAAAATCACAAATCCCAAATACTACAACTTTTACACATGTTACAAGCTATTAACCACCATTTTTAGAGTTTTTACTAGACTTTAATGCTTCAAAACGTATGTTATCGATATTTCACCGACAAAATTCCTTTTAACCGCTTTAGACAAGTGTAAAAACGAGTTTTAAATGTTATACCTCTAGCTCAAGGCTAGGGAAGAATCTTGATGAAAAATGGGTGGATAAAAGCTAACGGAAGTGGTCCTTCGCGCTCCGAGTGCACCAAAGCTCCTAATACGTGACCTTTGATGTGTGTATGATGATGGAATGCAAGAACCAAACTCGAAAATATGATGGGTGGGTGTGGGGAGTTCGGCCGAGAGCTCCAAGGGTGAGGGAGAGAGTTTGTAAGTTGAGTTTTGTGGTGAAAATTATGTTGTGTAATCCTTAATACTTATAGGCAATTAGAAGGAGTTTTACCCAAAGGTTTTAGTGCTACCTTGATACTAAACATAACTTAATAAAATAATCAAGCTTGTACTTGTGTGTTCCCCATAGTTTTGGGGCCGGTTATGATGTGTGGGGGGGGGGGTTAGTTCGATTTTAACTAGCTTAGTTGGGGTAAAGTTTAAGTTAAGTAGGTTAACTAAGTGTTTAACTTAGTTAGTTAAGTATGGCGTGTTATGACGGGTGTTAGGGTAATCAGGGACCCTAACTGGCTCAGAAAAATATAAATAGTGAAAATAATAATATTTTCATGTTCCGGGTAAGGTCCGGTTGTTCGGTTGGATAGTAATCCGTTAAAGCGTTACAAAAGCTTTAAAGTGTCGTTATTGTTATTTTTAGTGACACATCTTGTTCCCGACACTTTGGAAAGTGTCTAGTAATATTTTTCTCATGTTCTGGCACTTTACTAGTCAGCTAGAAGCTGGATTATTTATCAAAGTGCTGTGTTTTGTACTTAAAGTACGTTTTTGGCACATCCAATCAGTGTATCTTATTCCTAGAGACGCAGTTCCACAACCCTTATAACCCTACACTCACTACCAGTGTAGTCAGATATCTCAGGCTCTTATAGGCCTTGGACGCAGTGTTTGCCTGATGCTGGCTTTATCAGCATGTTCAATAGGTTATCCGTGTATTGTGCTACTGTGCTTTTTGTGCATCATGTTTGTCACTAAGGTTCAGCATATAAATATTGTAGTGACAGCAAGCAAGTATGATGCAAGTAAGTTCATGTATCAGTATTCAAGTAGCAGTTCATCAGCTAGTTCAAACAGGCACAGTAATTAAGCAGTAATTAATCATTAATTAAGTGGTACGGATACCTGGTTTAGTGCGGGTTGTCACATTCTTCCCCCGTTAAATAAATTTCGTCCCGAAATTTAAGTTCTGCTTGTAGATGCAGAGTTCTTAGGAAAAAGGTGGGGGTATTTCTCTTTCATCCGGTCCTCACGTTCCCAGGTGAATTCAGGACCATGTCTGGCATTCCAACGAACTTTGACGAGTTTGACACTGCTCCGGCGGGTCTTGTTAACTTTCCAATCCGTGACCTCAACAGGTTCTTCAACGAAGTGGAGCGTGTCGTCAATATGAATCTCGTCGATGGGAATGGCAACGTCAACTTGAGTTGGACTTTTCTTCAGATTGGATACATGAAATGTATCGTGAACACCATTCAGTTCAGCAGGTAGGTCCAACTTGTATGCTACTGTTCCAATTCTTTCCAGAATTCTGAAGGGACCAATGTAGCGCGGATTTAACTTCACACGCTTTCCAAAGCGTGCCACCCCCTTCCAGGGTGAAACTTTCAATAACACCATTTCTCCAACTTGGAAATCCACATGCTTCCGGTTTGGATCCGCATATGCCTTTTGTCTGTGGCGAGCTGCTTCGATGCGTTTAAGTATTTGCGCAATCTTGTCTGTCGTCTCTTGGACGATCTCGGGACCAGCAAGCTGCCTATCACCTGCGTCAGACCAACATAGTGGTGATCGGCACTTGCGTCCGTAGAGGGCTTCAAATGGCGCGACACCAATACTGGTGTGGTAGCTATTGTTGTATGAAAATTCGACCAAAGGTAAGTGTTTATCCCAGCTACCGCCCAAATCCATAACACATGCCCTCAGCATGTCTTCCAAAGTTTGTATCGTTCGCTCGCTCTGGCCGTCAGTTTGCGGATGGAACGCAGTGCTCAGATTCAACTGTGAGCCAAAGGCTTCTTGGAAGGATTGCCATATCCTTGACACAAACCTTCCGTCTCTATCAGAGATAATCGAGAGAGGTACTCCATGGCGTGCGACAATCTCTCTCATGTAAATTTCCGCGAGTTTACTAGTACTGTCTTTCTCTCTGATTGGCAGAAAGTGTGCGGACTTTGTTAGGCGGTCAACTATCACCCAAATCATGTCATGGCCTCTTGGCGTTCTTGGCAATTTCGTAATAAAATCCATGGAGATTTGTTCCCATTTCCACTTGGGAATCTCAGGTTGTTGCAGAAGTCCCGAAGGCTTCTGGTATTCCGCCTTGACCTTAGCGCACGTTAAACATTTGCTCACATAGACAGCAACGTCGCCTTTCATCCTAGGCCACCAATAATATTCTTTGAGATCCTGGTACATCTTATCCGATCCAGGGTGGATAGAGTACCGTGACTTGTGCGCTTCGTCGAAAATAACTTCCCTTAATCCACCAAACAGAGGAACCCAAACCCTTTTCTCGAAACATAACGTTCCTTCCTCGTTTGGTACCAAAAGCTTCTCCATTCCACGGAGATATTCTTCCTCAAGGTTTCCCTCCTTGAGAGCTTCCTTTTGTGCGGCGCGAATGCGCAAGGAAAGATCGGTTCGGATAATCATTTCCAGAGCCCTAACCCTTATGGGCTTGATTCTCTCTTTACGACTTAGGGCATCGGCGACTACATTCGCCTTCCCTGGATGATACTTTATCTCGCAGTCGTAGTCGTTTAACAATTCAACCCATCGTCTTTGCCTCATATTCAACTCCTTCTGGTTGAATATATGCTGTAGGCTTTTGTGATCTGTGAAGATTGTGCACTTCGTACCATAAAGGTAGTGTCTCCAGATCTTTAGTGCAAAAACCACTGCGCCAAGCTCCAAATCGTGGGTGGTATAGTTCTTTTCATGCACTTTCAGTTGTCGTGATGCGTAAGCAATGACCTTTTGGCGTTGCATCAACACACAACCCAAACCTTGTCGCGATGCGTCGCAGTATACCACAAAATCGTCAGTACCTTCTGGTAGAGCTAAGATTGGCGCGTTACAAAGCTTATCCTTTAGTATCTGGAATGCTTCATCCTGTTTGATTCCCCAATCAAACGTCTTATCCTTCTGCGTGAGGAACGTCAAAGGTTGAGCGATCTTTGAAAAGTCCTCAATGAACCTTCGATAGTAGCCAGCCAAACCCAAGAATTGTCGAATCTCGGTTGGCGTCTTTGGCGTTTCCCAATCCTTGATCGCCTCGATCTTTGTTGGGTCCACATGGATTCCATCTCCATTTACCACGTGCCCAAGGAATTGGACTTCTCGTAGCCAAAACTCGCACTTGGAGAATTTGGCGTACAGCTGTTCCTTCTTCAGCAGTTCTAGAATGGCTCTAAGATGCTGCTCGTGTTCAGCCTTCGTCTTTGAGTAAATCAAGATGTCGTCGATGAATACAATTACGAACTTGTCCAAGTATGGCTTGCAAACCCTATTCATCAAATCCATAAAGACTGCAGGTGCGTTTGTCAGGCCAAACGGCATAACAAGGAACTCGTAGTGTCCATAACGAGTTCGGAAGGCTGTTTTCGGGATACTTTCCTCTTGAATCCTTAACTGATGGTATCCAGATCGAAGATCGATCTTAGAGTAAAAGCTAGAGCCTTGCAGTTGATCAAACAGATCGTCGATTCTTGGCAGAGGGTACCTATTCTTGATTGTTAGCTTGTTCAGCTCCCGGTAGTCAATGAACATACGAAAGCTACCGTCCTTCTTCTTGACAAACAGGACCGGAGCTCCCCAAGGCGAGAAGCTTGGTCGGATAAAACCCTTATCTAACAACTCTTGAAGTTGTGTCGACAATTCTTGCATCTCAGACGGCGCAAGTCTGTAAGGTGCCTTAGCTACAGGCGCGGCGCCTGGAACTAAGTCAATGTGGAACTCTACTTGCCTCTGAGGTGGCAGTCCAGGCAAGTCTTCTGGGAAGACTTCTGGATACTCCCTTACGACAGGGATGTCTTCGATTCTTGGCTCAGCAGCCTTTTTATCCACAATGTGTGCCAGGAAAGCAACACATCCTTTCTGTAAACACTTCCTTGCTTTCAAGCAGCTGATAATCCTTAGTGGTGTGTCACGCTTCTCTCCATGAACCACAATTGTCTCACCATCATCGGTTGGGATACGAACAACTTTCTCGTGACATACTATCTCTGCCTTGTTGCCAGACAACCAATCCATTCCTACCACCACGTCGAAGCTTCCCAATTGGACTGGTAGTAGATCCAAAGTAAACTCACGTTCTCCCAATTCTATCACACAGCCTCTGATAACTTCGTTTGCTTCAACTAACTTTCCATTGGCCAATTCGATCGAGTAGGGAATGTCTAACTTATTAGCGGCTAACCCAAGCATATTCTTAAATTCTAACGATACGAAGCTAAAGTCGGCACCAGTATCAAATAAAACGGATGCATAGCGTTGATTGATAGGGAACGTACCAGTAACAACATTGGGATCCTGGCGCGCTTCCCTAGCTTCGAGTTGGAACACCCTTCCACGGGCTTGGTTCAACGTTGGGCAATTCTTCTTAAAATGCCCGATTTCTCCGCAGTTATAGCATCCAAGTCTCTGCCCGTTTCCACCTCCAATTCCAGCTGGGTTGTTGTTCTGGTTTGCATTGCCAGCCTGATTCACATTGTTGCCTCGATTTCCGTTTCCTCCGTAGTTTCCTTGTGGGCGGTTTCCATTTCCACCACGGTTATCATTCCTATTTCCAAATCCTCCCTGGCCTCCACGGCCAGCACCAACCCAACAAGAATCCTTCAGGTGACCACGTTTCCCACATACCTCACATACTTTTAGCCCACATTGACCAGAATGGTGACGCTGGCAGGCATTACACTTGGGCTGGGTGCCCATATATCCCCTTCCTTTCCTTCCACTGCCAGCTGTACCCTGAGCTGGCGTGTTTGGTGCTCCTTTCTTACCATCACCGCTAATGCCTTGCTTGAAGTTCGAGAACTTTCTTTTGTTAACCCCTGACGACTCGACATGAGTCTCTTTCTCCTTCGTCTTGTTATCACCAAACTTGTTCAGGCGAATCGCCTCTTCTGTAAGAGCCACGCTCAAATCAATCGCCTCAGTAATTGTTGCAGGCTTTGAGGAGGTCACCATACTTATGATTTGGGGAGCCAAACCCCAAATGAAGCGCTCGATTCGCTTGTATTCAGGTGTAACCATGTAAGGAACCACTTGAGATAAGTCGTGAAACCTTTGGACGTATTCTGCAACCTTTGGTCCATCCATCTTTAAGTGCCAAAATTCAGTTTCCAACTTTTGGATTTCTGCGCGAGAACAGTACTTTTTGCGCATAAGTTCTTTCAATTCGGCCCAGGTCAGCGCGTAGGCAGCAGCTTCGCCTAGTGTTTGTACTTGCAGATTCCACCAAGAGAGGGCTCCATCCAGGAATAGCCCTGAGATATAAGTGACTTGCTGATCTAACGCGCATTTGCTCATGCGTAAGACAGAATCGGTTTTCTCAGCCCAGCGGGTAAAGGCAACTGCACCTCCTGTGCCATCGAAGTTGACCGGTTTGCAGTCTAGAAACTGCTTGTAGGTGCATCCGTGAGGTGGGTTGTTATTTCCTTGGTTAACACTCCCGCTCGCTCCTGGCTGAGAAGCTGCGTACTGCGCTATGGCAGCAGCAATGATTTGTTGTAGCTCTGCCTCATTAGTAGGCATGTGTGGCTCACGTCTTGGCGGCATCTTTCTAGAAGATGTGTTTACGTTGGTCAGGTCATAATAAGTAGAGTGTAAGTATATAACAATGTCAACACATGACATCTCATGTTATCATTCACATAACATCTCATGTTATAAATAGATCACCCATATTGATAGCTTCTGCAATGGTTGAGGGCTTTGAGGTAGTAACCATACCCCTGATCTGGGGTGCAAGTGTCCAAATGAATCGTTCAATCCTTTTGAACTCCGGTTTGACTAAGTAGGGGGGGCGACCCTAGATAAGTCGTGCGATCGCTGGACAAGTTCAGGAATTTCTGGTTCGTCCATTTTCAAATTCCTGAACTCCACCTCAAGCTTCTAAATTCCAGTCCTAAGACAACATTTCTTCTCAATCGTTTCCTTGAGCTCGTCCCAGCTCAGTGCATAAGCAGCGTCTGTGCCAAGGGTCTGAACCTGGAGGTTCCATCAAGAGAGTGTGCCATCTAGAAATATCCCCGAGATGTAGGTAACACTCTGTTGGGGCGAACAGTTACTCATTCTTAGAATGGAGTCGGTCTTTTCGGACCAACGAACAAATGCAACGGTGCCTCCTGTTCCGTCAAAGTTCAAAGGCTTGCAGTTCAGGAACTGTCTATAGGTGCAGCCAGTTGGAGGGTTATTTCCAGTAATACCCTCGTTGTACTTAGAGCGGAGGGCTTCATGTCGTGCATTTATCTGTGAGATGCGTTCTTGCAGCTCGGCTTCTGTCCTTGGCAACGTACTGGTGTTTGTGTCACTTCTGGGTGACATTCCCTTTTGTCGAAGTGGTGTGAAGCGGGTTAGACAAC